>CAOJBJ010436411.1:0-11800 GCA_948291685.1 Euphorbia celastroides | reverse complement strand
ATTAGCAAATTTGAACGTTAAGGTTGCAACGACTATATTTTGAATCTGTGTATAAAAGGGGAGAAGGTCGAAGAAAATAAAAAGACGAGAATTCCTTTCAAAAAGAAAGAAACTCGGTAGAAGACCACTTCTCATCAAGCTCTCATCAAACAAAAAAATACTTAGAAAGAGAAAGAGAGAACAATTGATTTGTAAATCCGTTGTAAAAGCTTCTTCACTCAAGTGAAAAGCAAAAGTGTCTGTATACACTGAGTAGACTGTTGGAAAGGGTATCCAACAGTTGGGTTAGAGCATAGAATATGAAGGAGGGTACTTTGTATCTGGAAAGCTCTGTGAGAGAATAGGAGAGTGAGAAGGGTACTCAATCTCTGGAAAACTCTGTAAGAATGCTTCTCCGCCGATAAGGAGACACTAGTGGATTAAAGCTCGGAGAGGGTATCCGGGGACTAGAGTAGGCATGGGCTGCCGAACCAGGATAAATCTTGCTTGTGAAATTTCCTTACTGAGTGTGTCTCTCACTTCCCTCTCAGTGCCGCTGAGACCACCAGCGCGCTGACAGTCCAAACTCTCAATGCCGGGATCAGCGTCAGCTAGGAACTCTACTTCCACTGAGACACGCCTGACTTCGCCCCAGTCCGGGGACCAACATGTTTGATATTGTTTTCTAAAGTTTTTTTTTCTAAAAGTTTCATTTTAAAGTTTTTTTTTTTTAGAAAGCAACACATTTTAGTTCTAAGAAAGTGAACCGAATAACTCTTAATTATTTAATATGAAGGATTAAATTGTGTTGTTTAAAACCAGAATTTATAACTAAAACTTGATTACATATAATACTCTAACATTTAGCATCAAACCAAAGTTTTAAATTCAAATCCAACTTAATATTTAGTTTATACTCAATAAAAAATAATATAAACATACTAAAGCTCATTTGAAACAAGCTCGAACTTATATAGTTCAAGCTCAAGTTAAACTATTCTCAAACTCATTTTAACTAAATTCAAACCCAAAAAGCTAATTATTGAGAACTATACCGGTGTATGTAACAACCTGAAACTTTACAATAATTCCGGTTCTTTTTTCAATTTTGGACCCTTATTCAAATTTGACACATTGAGTAACAATTGAATTAAAAGAATGAGAGGTTAAATTTAATTAAAAAAAGTTCTTTTAAGTAGAAAATAGAAGTGGGTCAAAAACTGAAAAAAAAAATCAGAATCCTTGTAAAATTTTCAGTAGTCACCGAAGTCAACAAGTGAAGTAAATGGAAAGAATCGGTTCGAATCCAAAATTTGCTTTAAAATCCAAATAGATTTATAAATCGAATCCAACAGTTTCCATGTTTTACCACTTTATGCCAAAATAGGAAAAAAAAACAGAGTAAAGCTGACTCATAAACCGATAGATATGAGCATTATCCACTAAAAATCAGTCTTTACAATAATCAAAGGATATCGTCATTCCCTCTTTGTTTAATTTATTCTAATTTCTGATTCCCCTTTGCACTTTAAAAGCAAACCCACTTGCTCCGAATCCCTCATCACTTCAATTTTGCCTGCGTCTCTCTGAATTGCGAAAATGGGGAAAGGGGGAACTATGTCTACTGGAGAAACCAAAGATCAAAACCAAGAAAACATGGCCGCTTGGCTTCTGGGTGTTAACACCCTCAAGATTCAGCCATTCGAGCTTCCTTCTCTTGGTACCGTAATTGGCTAATTCTCCCTGTTTGTTGTTTGTTTTTATTCGTCAATTTTGTTGCCTGTTAGGTGTTTGATGAAATTCCCCAGTGAATTTCGAATGCCCTTTTGATTGATTCAATCGATGATGATTGTGGGTTTTGTTTTTTTGATCAATTAGGACCGTTTGATGTTAGAGTAAGGATGAAAGCTGTTGGTATCTGTGGCAGTGATGTTCACTATCTCAAGGTGCCTTATTTTATTTAGTTGTATTTGAATTTGTAGAAAATTGGATCTTGTTGTCAATTGAAAGATGCAAATCAATTCATTGTTGCAGACCTTGCAATGTGCACACTTTGTAGTGAAAGAACCAATGGTAATAGGCCACGAGTGCGCCGGCATCATAGAAGAAATCGGTAGTGAAGTGAAAAATCTTGTCCCGGGAGACCGAGTAGCACTAGAACCCGGGATCAGCTGTTGGCGTTGCAGCTACTGCAAAGAGGGCCAATACAATCTCTGCCCCGAAATGAAGTTTTTCGCCACTCCACCGGTCCATGGTTCTCTAGCCAACCAAGTGGTCCATCCGGCAGACCTATGCTTCAAATTGCCTGACAATGTGAGCCTAGAGGAGGGGGCAATGTGCGAGCCGTTGAGCGTCGGGGTCCACGCCTGTAGGCGAGCTAATGTGGGCCCCGAGACAAATGTGCTGGTGATGGGTGCGGGCCCGATAGGCCTTGTCACTATGCTGGCAGCCCGAGCTTTCGGGGCACCGAGGATTGTGATCGTTGATGTGGATGATTATCGGTTGTCTGTTGCTAAGGAACTCGGGGCTGATGGGATTGTTAAAGTGTCTACAATTGTCCAGGTTTTCGAATTTTGAGCGATAATTTTCGATTGTTAGCAAAATCTAGGGAGAGAATTGATTTCAATTTTTCGTTTTTTAGGACATTGGAGATGAAGTTGTGGAGATACATAAGAAAATGGGAAGTGGAGTAGATGTAACCTTTGACTGTGCCGGGTTTACCAAGACAATGTCAACTGCTTTGAGTGCCACAAGATCCGGGGGCAAGGTGTGTCTTGTCGGTATGGGTCATGATGAGATGACTGTCCCTCTTACTCCTGCTGCTGCAAGGTATTTTCCGCCTCTTATACCTTTTTGCAAGTTATATTATACCTCTTATACCAATTCGCCTTTTACGGTTTTTTGGCTGTTGTGTTGTTTTTTTACAGGGAGGTGGATATTGTCGGGGTGTTTCGGTACAAGAACACATGGCCGCTGTGTATCGAGTTCTTGAGGAGTGGGAAAATAGATGTGAAGCCCCTTATAACTCATAGGTTCGGGTTTACACAGAAAGAGGTTGAAGATGCCTTTGAAACTAGCGCTCGTGCTGGTAGTGCAATTAAGGTAATGTTTAATCTGTAAACTCAAACTCGGGTACTGTCTTTGACTACCAATTGGCAGTTCAATGGTTTTGATTGTAAAAGAATGTTACTTGTTGTATGAAATGATGCATAGCTGTTGATTGTATAATTGTTACGGATACTTGTTTTTATTGAAAAACATTACCGTATAAAATTTGCTATGTAACCGAAATTTGGAAACTTCAATCAATAATTTGATGAATTCACTGAAAATATATATATTGATTAGCTAGAATTACAGGGTTTTTAGACCGATGCAAATTTTGGCACATGACACATATAACTCTTCTATAAGGAAACTAGTATTGCACAAGCTAGCTCTATGAATCCCGAAAATGGTATTCTTTGCTTCTTATTCCTTCTTGGGACCCGAAGAAAATAATGCTAACAAACAATACAATTAGAAATGATTTTCATCAGGCTAAAAGAGTTGTTGGTTCAGCTACAAATCTCCACACTCTCACTTGACCGGCTCCATCTCCAGTAAAAAACAAACCGGCTGGTCCGGTTTGAATGGCCCGAACTTCTTGTTTTGCAAATATTTTGCCCCGTTCTTGAAACCTAATGATAAAAAAACAAACATTTGATATCTTAGAGGTAATAGAAGGTACACATAATTACACTATAGTACCCAAATTGTTAAGAACTTACGATGGTAGATCAAGTAACCAGACCGAGTTATCATTACAAGAGCATAGCAATATCGGCTTGCCTTCTACATCGTCAGCCCACACATAGTGAGCGGTCCCTGCAACATTGCGCAAATAGAACCAAGTTTCAATTAGATTTCAAGTTTCACTCAGTATCGTCAAGTTTTAATTAATTTCAAATTAGTTTAAAGGTCATTTAATTTCAACTAGTTTCGTATTAGTTTTAGTTTCAACAAGTTTCAAGTAACTTTCAGTCATAAGTTTCATATAAGTTTTAGTTCAACAATTCAGTCACTAGCAATTCAATTGAAAAGAATATAGCCTAAAAAACTAAGTGAACTCAAAGAACTTACATGCTCTTCTTGGTGAGTGTACGTTACTTCCAAGTTCCCATTTTCGGTCGCAGCCCAAACCTGAAAAAATACACCGATATGACCCAATAAATAATGCCATCCAAATCCCGAAAAAACTAGCAAAACATGAAACGGAAGTTACCCTAACCTTGATCGTTTGATCCAATGAGCACGACAAGAGAAATTGGTCCCAACAAAGAAGAGACATAACAACTTGAGTATGCTCTGTCAGTGTTTGCACACATTGCAGAGTCTCGAGATTCCACACCTGATACAAAGAGACGATATTAATACAAGAAAAGAACAAAAACATATCGCCATAAAAAAAAGGTAATCAATCATCAAGCATAATGCTACCTTAATAGAATTATCCATGGAGCCAGAATAAAGTCTGTTAGCTCCAACAACTAACGAAACAACCGACTTGGTGTGGCCTAAAAGCGATGCAGCCGGTTCAAAATTAGAGGTAGCTGCATTGTATCTCCAGGCCAAAATCGATCCATCCTGCATTAAAAGCACTTGATTAAATAAGAATTGTATCTAAAAATTGGTAATTGACATAATGAAAAGCTTACCTGAGTACCTGAAAAGAGCAAGTCATTACCCACAACCAAAGCATAAACTTGTCCAACCGGTCCACTGAGACTTAGATCACTAAATTCTCAATTTTAATAGACAAGTGAAGTATTTTAGCCTGTAACTAACCTTAACGAGATTCGGTAAGCCTACAAAAATCCAAGGACCTTCACTAATCATGCAACCAACTTCGCCTCCAAGCTGAATAACACCCATACACTGCAAAGAACAACCCAATCGAATCACATTCAAATCCATATTTCTGCACTTTCTTGTTCACATACCAAATCAAATTTGCAAATTATGCACAACACATATTCATTCCTTTCTTTTCAATCACGGAAAACCAACTTAATTTCTAGCTGGAAAAGGCTATGTTCTTTTGGACTAAAGAACTAGCGGCAGAATTGAACTCAACTAAACTGAAACTGAAACTTATTTGATACTTATTGAAACTCGATGAAACTAAAACTTATATTATGTTCAAAACTATTTCAAATTTATTGACAATGGAAGTCTAATGAAGCAGAACTTAAAGAAAATGAACTGAATAGAACTAAACTGAATGGAAAACATGTTGAAAAGAACAGAACCTCAACAGCAAAAGGTAAGTAAAGTTAAATAAATAACCTGACCCGACTGGCAATCCCAAACCCGAACAGAATCATCTTTGCTCCCCGAGTAAAGCTTATCAGACCCGGAAGGAAATGCAATCCCAGTTACACCCTGCAAAATCAAAATCCCATCTTTAAAATCCCTAAAACCAAATCACCAATCAAAACTAACAACAAATACAGAAAAACCTAAATCATCCATTATACCTTTTGGTGGCCATCAAGCTGCGTCAAAAACGAAAAACCGTCGCCAATACTCCACGAATGCAAGAACTTACACTTTTCCGCATAAGCGCACTTTCCCTGAACCCAGAAATTACACACTTTCTCCGTCTTTCTCAGCGCCTTATTTCCCCCAATTCGCCCCCAATTACTGAAATTGCCGCTACTCCTTGACCCGCCCGGGCCGGAAAAACCCGATTCGCTACCAAACCCGCGTTGCCCATTGGGCAATTCGCTGTGGAGAAACGGGCAAGGGATCCGATTGCACCGACCCGCCCGCCAGTGGTGGCAGACCTTTTGCTGCCTTTGGCCGTCCGCTGATTGGCCGCCTAATCGCCGGGAAACGCTTGGGCGTCGAAATCCATTGAGGGAAGTGATCTGAGCGTAGATTTGATTCGGTAATTTGGAAAATTTCTCCCGCTTTAATGAGCTGAGAATGTTGGAATTCAATCTGACAATGAGAACTCAGTTCAATCCCCCTTTTATAGTGATACGGTATTGCTGTTATCGGTGGAGTTGGAAATAAGCTACTGGTTTTAGTGAATTGAAACCCTAAATTGGAAACTCGGTTTTCCTTCTTCATTTGGAAAAGGTGCGTTGTTCTTCTAAGCCAGTTTTATTAGCCACGGAAATATTGCGTCATTTGTCCGGCGATGTCTAAATTACGATTTTGCCCTCGTGAGATTATTATAATGACCGCTTGCTCCTCACTAAACGCGTAGATAAGCCGTTCGTTAGTTGTCACGTGGATGTACGGCCCAGGCCCATGATCTCTCTCCATTCCATTACTGAGTTTTGTATAGTAAAAATGAGTAATGAAAAAATAATGTTCGTTAACAAAATAATTGATAATTTACCGAATCAAATTGCATGATTATTTACATATAAATAAATATTTTAGTAAGGTTTTTAAATATATATCTACTGATATACAAAAAAAACATATAAAGTATTAAATATAATTAAAGATGTAAAAGAAATATTTTTTATTCATCGGGTCCAAATTTTACGAGCTCATAGAACTTCAGCCTTTTACGATATCGAGCCAGATTTTATATTAAAATCCATATTTGCCTATTTTAAGCGGGCTGGGCCTGAAACCGAAACTAGCGGGTAGTTTGGCCGTCGAGGAGGGCTACGTTATATTGATGTAGATAAGTGGAGAATTGATAATGTTGCCGGTCTCTACAATGTGGTACATAAAATCCATCCAACAAGTCAATTCCACCTACCTACTAGTGCTCTTGTAAAGCACACTAAAACGTCTCTCTTGCATCAATTTATAGAGAAAAATGGCGACTTTCTAGCTGCTTATAATTGACCTCTGATCAAGTGATACACCTTCTAATATGTTAGTGGAAGGTTTTGGGTTCGAAACCCAACCTTTTTAAGGATTTATTAATTATTAAAAAAATGCCTATATCTCTCACATTCCTTAAACAAATCCTACAAGTATAATGGAGCTTTCATATTCAAATTATTGTTGCCTCATCACGTAGAGTTGAGAGGGCTCGTATATATTTGTTGTCTTGCCTTGTATTTCTGTTTGGATCGTATTCTGTGTTGTTGTTTCCATGTAACAAACACATTGACGATCTCTTCAGTTTTGCCTACTTCAGCTTCCCCAATGAAGACCGTTCAAAGTTTTCTAAATTTTTCTTTACCATGTAAAGAAAGAAATACTAATCTTTGTGAAGAGAAAACATAAATAATAACAGATGTTAGCATGAATATTTACATAATGCTAGAATAGTATTCTAGTATACACAAAATAATACATGCCACTTAGTATGATCAACATTGTCTCAGTTAAGCTTAAGGTTTGTTGGTTTGAACACTCCAAATTGCCAAAATACAACCAATATTCAGTCATTAGACAAGTAATACATCGGAGGTCTTGGATTCAAAATCCAACCTCTTCAAAAAATTTCTAATTATATTAAAAAAATTGCCAAAATAAAAATATTAAACATATATATGCAACCATTCGAATCAACATGTTCATAACCTTTGGGCCTGCATTGACAATCTCTTGCTTGTATTGGTTCACTGCACGAACATATAAAAATGTTTGAACTAGGTGAAAATCCGTCAATATTTTTTTTACCAGGTGTACCTCAGTTGCAGTGCAACTCAAGAATAGCGGTGGATTGTTAAATTCTAGCAACTCCATATCTACATCTACAAGTTTGAAAAACCAAATTATTTTTTTCAGAAAAAAAAGAATGAAGTGTTACATTTAAATTGCACGTGTATATTCATATCAAAGAAAAAGAAGATATTAATATATTAATTGATATAGATATTTTAGTTGGATTGGAAAACTAACGAAATAATGCGTTCAAGTGAATCATAGTAAAAATAAATAGAGACATACAAAATTCAAAAATTGAAGTTTGGAATAGAGATTACGAAGTATTTAGTCAAATATTTTGATTATATATAAGTTATAAGTAGGGGTGAGTATTCGGTCAAAACCGAACCAAACTAATCCAAACATAATCAACCAATATCCGAATTAGCAAATTTTTTTATCCCAATCAAACCGAATAATATTAAAACCGAACCTAACCAAACCTAAATAAATAATTTGGTTTGGTTAAAAACCAATCCGATCCAAATTTATATTAACAAACTGTCAAACTTGTAAAAATTTGGACGAAATTATTAAATATATACTACAAATAAAAACCAAAGTCAGTAATTAATGGGCCGTGTAAAAATATTACATAATATCATATATATTTTATATTATATATAATTTTTTTATCTTATTAATATACATATATATACATAAAAAATTATATTACATGTATTTCGGTTTGGTTTGGTTTCTTCGAATTTTTTAAAAAAATATCCCAACCAAACCAATTAACCGAAATTTATAATTTTCATTATCCAATCCACCCGATTATTTGAAATATCCGAATCAAATTAATAATTCAGTTTGATTCGGTTTGAAAACCGGATATCCGAACCGTTTGCACACCCCTAACTATAAGACCTTATAGTCAGAATTATAGGTAACCACCAAATTATATTTTACAGCCTTATCGAACAAATAGCCTACATATCACACTATATTTTACATCACTTTCAATTGACCGTACTAGTAAAAAAAAGTACGGTTCATATACTACCCTACAATTTCTTTTCTTTTTTTTGAAAAATCTACCCTACAATTTCTTAATCCTACTACCTTAACTAATAACAAATTACTCTTTGACTCCAAAACTTAGTTTTCATATAGAAAAGCTCCACAATCTCAAATCATCTCCATCATCAACCTCACCACCATTTTCTCCGCCATCGGACACACATTGGGGCGGCGGAATTAGCATCCCCTCTGCCATGTTCGCCAGCAGCCCTGGCATCCCGAAAACCGCCTCTTCATCCATAAAAAACACCTCCTCCTCCGCCGTTTCGCCGCCGCTCCCGCCGGCGATCTCCATGTTCTTCATCTCCGCCGTTATCCCCTCCGGCCCAAAGGCCCTTGCCGCCTCCGCCGCCGCCCTCTGGATGTCCTTCGCCTCCGTGGACGCCGGCGCCGGCAGCCGCCACGCCGAGTCGGCGAAGTTCAGGCACGCCGACCGCCCCCTCAATGCCAGCGCCGCCACGTCGTGTGCACGCGCCGCCATCTCCGCCGTCGGAAAAGTGCCTAACCAAATTCTTGACTTCTTGTTTGGTTCTCTCACTTCGCTGACCCACTTGCCGGAGTTCCGCCGGCGGACTCCGCGGTAAATAGGGTGGCGCGTTTCCCTGAATTTTTTCCGGCCAGCCCGCTTTTTTGGGCAACTCGAAGCTAAAATCACTTCTTCGTCGGAGAGATTCCGGGGAGTACTCGGACAGTCCGACGACGGGAAATCAGCTCCGGCAGCCGGAAATGGGTCGGAAAAACTGGGAAAAGCGTCCATTTTTACAAATGGGTATTGTTGAAATCTTACTAAATTGAGTAATTAACATTTTTTGGGATGAATTTGTATATAAAATGCAGAAATTGTAGGTGATTGAAAGTGGCAGTGAGTTAATTTTGCAGGTGAAAGAAACGCGCACACGGAGTGTGAAGAGGAGACAGGCTGGCGGGATTGTGCCAGCTGGATGATGAGAGAGGGTGACACGTCAGATTTGACTTTTGAATTTTTTGTTTTTTGTGGTGCTGTTGGGGAATTTAAGCTGTCTTAGTCGGGAAATTATACACGGCTCCGGCCTCTTAAGAGTGCCCAAAATATCAATGGCCCATAATTTTCCAAAAAGTATTTAACTTAATCAAAAATCAAAAATGTGTGGGGCCACAGGAATTGTGAGCCATTGATGAGGTTGGCACTCTTAAAAGCCCGGACCCGTGTAAAAAAGCTTGTCTTGGGCAGCTGAAGATTTGGTCTCACCGGGCAATTTCTGTTTTTTCCGTTTATACAACGGGGGACTTTATATGATTAATTATGTCCCTTTCCTTTTATGTAATATTGAGAAAAAATGAAGATTAAAATTTGGCATTTTTTACATTGTTTATTATACATGATTAAATTTCATATCCCTCTTATGTTGAATGAATAGAAACAATATGTTCAGTTATTCACACATTGAAAAATGCAATAGTACCCAAATTATACTATGGGTATTTTACGCTGTGAATCTTATGTAAAAACTAAACTGAAAGAATTGCATATATTAAGAAGTTGTATCGATTAATAAAATTTTATTCATTTTTATGTCCGAGACTCAGAATAATTCTATTTAAAAAATTCGGTAAAATAACACCATAATTTTGAAAAAATGAGTGTCTTCTCGTGTAAAGAGTCACATTTACGAAGTTCTAACGATGGTATATTAAAACACAGGTCTCACTAAAAGTTGCTTATATGATTTTTTTAATCTTATAAAGAGTTGATACGAGTGGTTCTTATTGTTTAAGCATTCATTCGCGACAACTTTTATAACAATTATCTTCTGTAGTGACTATCTTTTTCGTGTGTTAAATTATCTAAAGTTAGTTATAGTTGATTTAAACAGTTTTAAGAATATAAATTTATTAATATCAACTAATTGTCATCCTCAATACCCAAAAATAATTGCACCAAATACTGGCTATAACTTAATTGCAAATCTTTAGTTTCGAACAACTTGTTGTTTTACGTTGAAATGACTCATTTCTCCAATTTTACAAAAATCAATTTTGTAGTAACCTCAATAAAGAGAAAGAGTTGACATGACACATTATCCAAAAACAGAAAACACGGTTGACAGTTAACCCCAACCCAACTGTCGAAAACACTAACTGAACTAGTTTTAGCCACGCAAACGCGTTGAACCACTTTAACATCAAACTGGTTTTTTTATTCATCGTACGGTTTGAGAGCTACAATACTTGATAGCTATCGAGGGCTCGACTTCTTTTTCTCGGAAACCAAACACTAGATAACTAAGCTGTTGCTGTTTGAAACTGTCCAAGTGGGGCATTGAAGTTTGACCCCAATTCATAGGCTAGGGACCATTTTCATTAAACTAGGATTTAGGAGGACCATTATCTTCATTTTCTAGCGTCTTCTTGTAAAATTTGATTTCACTGGCTAGTAAAATATGGTTTTGTTCATTTCAACTTATTTTCAGTTCAGTATTTATTTAATAAGGTTTCGTTTGTTTGGAAGAAAATATTGTGTGAAAAAATATTTTCTCTATTTTACAGTATTTGTTTTGTTTTAGAAAATAAATCAAGGAAAAAAGTTTTACAAGTCAACAATAAAATATAAGCAAAATGAGGGACAATGTTTACCTAAAAGAACAGGAAAGCATTTTACGTGAAACTGAAAACCAGAAAATATTTTCGAATGTTGTAGCTAAATAGAGAAAAAAATTATATTTTCCTGCAAAATATTTTTCTTTGTACAATATTTTTCCTGCAAATAAAAGAAGTTTTATTCACATCAATTCGGTTCCATTAAGTTCAGTTCAGTTTTGTCGTTGGTCTTAAGTGAGTCAGTTGAGATGTCGAAGGGATCGATCTGAGATTTTTGTGAAAAAAAAATATAGGATAAACTTCAAAAACATCCCCTGAAATTTTGACTTTTTACAAAAGCACCACTAAGCTTTTTTTTTTTACAAAATATCCCTTGAGGTTTTCGTCAATTAGCAAAAAGGTACTTTTCGTCCACTTACCGTTAAAAAGCTGACTTGGCAGGAGTAAATTAGGCATACCATATTTTTTACCCAATTACCCACTAAACTTAATCCAATAACCCATTAAACCCTACCCAACTTCAACCCTACCCTAAGCCACTGTCGGCGCCGGC
>CAOJBJ010435755.1:0-12830 GCA_948291685.1 Euphorbia celastroides | reverse complement strand
TAATTGATTCTCTGGCTGATAGAGTCCAAGCTCTGTCATTGAAGCCGGAATCACTTCCTCCAGTCAACCCCTTCCAGCTACACGAAAGTGCAATTCTTCCATTTCTTCAGAATCTGGTGCAATAGCTTTATGACCTTGCTCTTCCGAGCTACAAGTCTCATTATGCTCTCAACAGAGCCATGTTTACAGCCACTGACAAAGAGTATATGCTAAAGTTGCTACCGGAGTTCAAGAAGAATCTTCAAGTGTTTGCTGAAGAACTGCAGCCCTATCTCATTCCTCCAGAAACTGTCCTCAAGATAGTAGAAGTAAGGGACATGGGTGATGATAGCTTCATGGCCTATTCTAATGCTTGGGAAGAAGCTTGGACAGCGCCTAATCCTGTAGAGGTCCCCTTTGATGCTAACAAAATGAGGGAGAAGGGTGAAGGAAAAAATGCTGAAGATGAAGCTGCAGTAGGAGAGAAAAGGGAAAATGAAGTTGAAGCTGAGAAGAGGAGAAGAGCTGAGATAGATGTAGACAAGAGGAAAGCTGCAGCAGAATCGGAGCAAGCACCATCATCCAAGAAGAAGAAGTAGATAGGTTCTCATTGTAAAACTTGTAACTATCTCTTTTTATCTTCTTTTATATCTTGCTGCTATTATACGCTGTACATGTAATCAAAACTTCATTAATGTTAACTTTTTTGTTAATAACAGAAGTATAATAGTGAAATCCGGTACTTACTCATCATAATTTGCTTCAATCATTTTGAAGCCTTAGGCTAAGATTATGGGGGAGTAGATGAATGCCTAAGATTGTGCGGGAGTATAAATGTATATTGATCTTTTGTATATTTGAATCTTTTCCTTAGGATTTTGTTTCCATCAAATGGGGGAGATTGTTGGAAGTGGCTCACCAAAGTTAGAAGATCTGCCAAGCCAAAGATTCGACCCACTTCCAGGAGGGTTTGAAGATAAACAAAATCCTGAAGTCAAAATGGAGTAACGAAATCTAAGAAGTAAAAGTGCTAAGACAAGGTCCGGATCAGGAAGTTCCAGAATCCAGCAAGGAAGGAAAGGATCCGGGATCAACGTGGACAAAGGTGGATCCGGTCTCAAACAGATTCAAATATCTAAGTGTGCGGGAGAAGATCAAAACCGGTCTCCAAGAAACATTAAATGCACCTCACCAACTGTCAGAGCATTTAATGAAGAGACAAGCACTAAAAGACAAAAACAGTAGGCTGACAGTGACACAAAGTTACCAAACATCCAATTGCAGAGCACGTGAACTTCACAACCGATTGAACGAGTACAAGGATGTTGTTTAGATCATCAGAATATCTGAAAATCCTATGTAAACCTATTGGCCCACACATCCATACTTCAAACGGGCATTAAATTATCTCTAACGGCTAAGGGAACGGTCTGGATGCGCCTAGTCTAAACTTCTTCAACGATCCAGATTGAATCTTCACCAACGGTAGAATTTATTGCCCAACCTATAAATAGAAGACATTGGAGCCAGAAGAAGTTGTTGATTCTTTACAAGCTTTCGAGACTAATACAAGTTTTCAAAAGCGATAGGCATTCACAACACTCAAAGAGAACAAAGCTAGTTTCAATCTGTTCTTAGAAAAATTCTTTAGAAAAAAAGAATTGTAAATCTTTTCAATTAGGGGATTGAACAGTTTGACTTAGCTTATAGATCCGGTGAGTGATTAGGAGTGGTATATCCCTTGAGAGGACTCAGCTAGATCGAGGAGATTTAGTGGTATATCCTACTCTCGAAAAGGGGCTTTTCGGTAACAACTTGTAAGGGCTTGTCTTCTGCCTGTAAAGAAGATCACTAGTGGATTAAAGCCCAGCAGGAGTTCTGGGGACTGGAGTAGGCGGTGGTCGAACCAGGATAAAATTGATTGTGCAATTTATTTTTCCTTAAGTTCATATCAACTATCTCGCATCCGGAATCAACCAGAGTCCAGACCTAAAGAAAAATTTCTATTATCATCTATTTTCCGTGAAAAAGGGTCATTCACCCTTCTCTAACCCAGTTTGTCTGTTCCTAAGAGACCAACAGTTTGGAATACATATTTCGGAGAATTCGTTTACAGATTATTTATCCTTTAAAATACCCTTAACATTTGCAAAGAAAACAACAACCACTAAATAATAATAATAATAATAATAATAATAATAATAAAAGCCTAAGTGAAAAAGCAACAACAACCAATTATTTTTTTTTATCAAATTACAGATTTAATCATTCATATCTTTGTTTACTGCTATTATTATATCACTATTCATTACTAATTATTGATTGATAAATGACTTATACGTACAAGAAATAAACTAGTGTTAATTTTTATAAGATAACGCAAATATTATGATGATACTACACAAATATTATTATGATACTGCTATTCATAAATTAGTAACATAATAAGATAAATAAATGTATACTAGGAGAACACTCCAATATTTCTCTAAAAAATTTGGTTACAAATTACACCCCTTTTTGGTATTATTTGAATGAAGAATGATATTTCCAAGGAATTGAATTATGAAATAAAATAAAAAAAACCCTAATTTTGTTCCTACTAAACACAAAAAGTTAATATGAAAGTGAATTCCACAAATTTGTGCTATAAATATTGGATAATCAAATACTTGACAGTCAAATTGGACCATCTAGAAACTCTAAAAGAAAAATAATATTATGCTTCCATTTTTTTCCAGTACACTTGAAATTGAAATCCGTTTCTCTCTAAAAATACTCGTACTACACTCAACTTTTATAAATGGAAGAGGGATGAAACTGAAACTTCTTGCTTCCCTTTGGGTGCCTTACATTGCTGTAGTTTGAAATCGAATGGAAGATATGAATAACAATGTAGCAATCCAACCCGAGATCAAATGCTTATATCCTCGAATGGAGAAGACTTGACGTTCACGATAATTAGAAATAGCAGTCAGAACTATATCAACTTCAAATTTTGAGTTAATAAAAACGGTTAATAAGGTAAATCCTCTCCATTTTATATTTAGCAAAAAATAATGTGAAGACTGAAGAAATAAACTTTAGTACATGTAATTTTGGGTCGAGTGGGAATACCAGAAAAGTTTTGGACCAAAAAGTTTGCTTCTTTTCAATTGTCCCTAATAGCAATTAATAATTTCAAATATTCCATCATATAATTTTTGTGGTCGAAATGTTTACTGGGAATTGCATTAAAGTTATTTGTTCCACCATTTTAGCCAGTATATTTTCATGAATGTGAGGGCCAATAAAATTGTTAATATTTGTCATCATAACATCCGGAATTTAACCCTATAGCCTCATATCGGAAATTCAACTGTTTTATTATATGAAAGCACATATTCATAAAATCTTATTGAAAGAAACCAACCTCTAATGTCTAATGTTCAAAAAACGAAAAGCCCTATGCAATGGAATATCTTACAATTAGAATTGTCTTCCGAAAAAATTGGAGAAGAAAAAACAAAAGAAACGAATGATGATCCAAACATAGAAGACATAAAATTTTCCAAATAACAAGGTTTCGGAAATCAAGTTAATTCAGTTGTTTGTTAACCTTGAAGTGGCATTACCTAAAATAGCAAACTAAATTGCATCCAAAGAAAAAGAAAGAAACGCTGACTAAATATATCAAGCATTCTACATATAGCAAATAATCCTAAACCACTTTTTTCTTACCCTAACGATCAAACAACATATATATATATATATATATATATATATATATATATAGCCATTTATGTAGCCTCTATAGAACTAGAGGCATTTTGAAAACAATTTTGATTTTTTTTTCTTTTTTGCTTATAATAAAAAAAATAAAAAAAGTTTTGCTTTAAAGAAATAGCAATGGCTATCTCAAGAAAAGGTTTGGCATATGCCATCATTCTCTTATACCTATCCGCGGTTGTTTTTTGTGGTGAAGATTCGAAAAAGAAGTCGAGAAAAACTAAGGAAGATGGAGACGAAGCCGTGGTTTCTGGAGATGGATCCGGTGGTCCTTCTGAAGATACAGGAGACGCCACCCCTGCTAGTGAAATGGGAGAGGCCACCCCTGCTAGTGAAACAGGAGAGCCAGTGGAGCTGGAGGTGCCCCAGTAACTGAGGCCGG
The DNA here is from genome assembly GCA_948291685.1 of Euphorbia celastroides. Classification (NCBI taxonomy): domain Eukaryota; kingdom Viridiplantae; phylum Streptophyta; class Magnoliopsida; order Malpighiales; family Euphorbiaceae; genus Euphorbia; species Euphorbia celastroides. Next base: position 8,701 of record CAOJBJ010435755.1, on the reverse strand, counting down.
CCCTGTGGAAGCCGAATCTATACCAGCTGGCTCGGGAGGAAATGCAAAAGTGTTTAATGTATTGGACTTTGGGGTAAAACCCGGTCCAAACACGGATAATGCAGTGGTACGTGTTTGTGTTACTATATAACAATACCTTCATGCATACATGCACTAGACCAACGAATATGTGTCCTCTAATCTTATAACAAACGTGACATTTGACTAGTCAAGAAAATTTCTAGTGTGACCCAGTAGGGAACCAATTACCTCATAAAATTTCTCTATTGGCGATTTATTGAGTGAGATTCACGATAATTTCAGAATTTTGTCAAAGCATGGAGGGCAGCATGCGATTCAGGTGGAAGGGCAAAGCTACTCTTTCCAAAAGGAGAGTTTCATGCTAGTGCAGCTGTATTTCAAGGACCGTGCAAAGCTCCAATTGACGTTGAAATTCAAGGAACTATTTTGGCGGCTTCGGACCTTAGCAGTTATACCGATGATTTTTGGATGTCATTTGAAAAAGTTAATGGTTTGAATGTTCTCGGTACCGGTACTGTCGATGGCCAAGGCCCTAATGTTTGGAAATATAAAGAAAAAGGCGGCTCAATGTTCCCAATAGTAAACTTTTTATAGTGTAGCAAAAGGATAATGATGTTTTTGTATTGTTTTTTCCTAATATATATTGATTTTTGTGTTGTTGTAGTCTTAAATTCATTGGTGGGAAACAAATAACAATGACTGGGATCACTTCTATTAATCCTATGGGATTTCACATTAGCATTGTTCAGTGCGACGATGTTTTAGCGACAAATATGCACTTGATTGCTCCTGACGATAGCCCTAATACCGATGGATTCCATATCAGTCAGTCAACTAATGTTCGAGTTTTTAATAGCGTTGTTGGCACTGGTGATGATTGCGTCGGTGTCATTCATGGAAGTGCTAATGTGGTTATTAGAGGAGTAGTTTGCGGTCCTGGCCATGGCCTCAGGTAAGAATCAACTTATGTTGTTGATTAGTTAGTTGTGTTTAGCGACAAATTAATGGTGTCGGTGAAGAAAAACGGAAGCTGAAGTAGCTTTTGAGGTGAAACTATATATAGGTTTCACGCATCAGTGCATTAAGGAGACGAAAATTTGATTTGGCGACAAATTTTGCAATACGTCTAATTCGTTGCAATGTGGCGTACTGTAAAATTTCTTGCTCACGATCTTTAACTTTTGCTCTTGAAAATAATATATGGTATCTAACAAATGCGTTTCTTTTGGGAAATACAGTATTGGAAGTCTTGGCAAATATGACGACGAGAAGTTGTTGGAAAATGTTCTTATTGAAAATTGCACCATGAAGAATACAGACAACGGATGCAGAATTAAGACATATGCAGGATCACTTCCGAGTGTTGCTCAAAACATAACTTATAAAGACATCATTGTCACCAATGTTTCAAATCCCATCATCATCGATCAGTCCTACGGGAAAAAGTCAACCGCGGTTAGTCTTGTTCTTTCACATAAATAAAAAAAAAAATCTATTTTGGTGACCGATGTTGGTCATTAAGCCATTTAGTGGCAAATAAACAAACCGCCTTCTTTGGCCTAAGACGAACAATTTTTGGTCTACACCCTTATTGTTAATTTTCTTATAATCATTTTCATTAGGGTTTCATGTTGAAATTCATTTTCTTTGTTATTGTGTTACAGCCATCAAAGGTACAAATTTCCAATGCCCAATTCATTAACATAAAGGGAACGACACCAACAGACGCCGGAGTAGATTTGCAATGCAGCAAAGGAGTTCCATGTCAAGGAATCAGATTGGCAAACATCGATTTGCAATACATTGGAACAAAGCCAAAACCTTTCGTCTCAAATTGTACTAACGTTAAAGTAGCCTACAAAGGACCACAGTCTCCAAAAGCTTGTGCTTGATCATTTTATAAATTTGTATTATATTGATATTCATATATATAATTTTTTCAATTCAATTTGTATTTCGTGTATAATTTAAGTTTCTTTTTGTATCGCTGTGTAGAGCAAATTATGGCTTATAATTTATAGAGAGCAATACAAAAATATACATTTTAGTTAATATGCGTGTTAATGTAAATAGAATTTTGTTGTTACATTTCACACTTTTTCCTTTGGTTAATTAATTATTTAGTATGAAGTCAGACCTACAAAAAAAAAACATCCCTATGAAACTCCAAGAACTTATACTATAACAATCAAGACAACGTTTAACATACAAATAATTAAAACCATAAATCAAAGCAAGTAAATGACCGAAACTGATTCACCAATTTACTCTTAGAAGACCAAATTAATTACATTTTGGTCTTGATTACTGCCGTTAATTCTAATCTTGGAGGGTTATAAAAGGTTTTTAATAAAAACAAGGCTACAAAAGTTTTCCAATTTACAACAAGTTGAAAAAAAAATTTAAGTAAAAAATGAAGAGAGTATTCTCATTCTGCATAAGACTATTAGTGTCAACAATAATTCACACGACATTGCTTTGTTTTTGTCATGCAGCTGGCAGAATCCGATTAGTCAATACACATGAAACTTGGGGTCCCGAAATATTTTCCGCAGTTACCGGCGGACACACAGACTGTAACAAAGTATATATTTAATTCTCTCTCACTTCACTGAATTTTCGAGGTTTAAGGGTCGATTTGTCAACTCAAGTGTAATGGTTTATTTGGCATTGTTAATGTTGAGTTCAATTCATTTTATTTCATGGCTTTCAAGCATAATTTATAAATGACATTTGTAGGCATTTATTTGTTTTTCTGATTTATATGTTGATGTGTTTATACTATTTTGATTACAAATATTTGTTGCTAAATCGATATTCCGCATGTACTAGGTTTACTATTTATTTCAATTTCGAGAGAGGTAAATGTTTAATTTAATTTTCACGATTGATTTGTCGCAATATATTGCTTAGGTTGTCATTCTTTTTTAAATTAGATTAGATGTTTTAATGCAAAAATGTTCTTTTTTTTAAAATAGTCATTTATGGCAGCATGGGAAGCAGCTTGTGCTCACCCCAGAATCTCAACATTGTACATACCGAAGGGCTTATACCTTGTTGGTCCAGTCACATTTGCTGGTCCGTTCTACAACAACCAGTCCCCAACCGTGATAATCGAAGGAAATCTCATAGCTCCGAGCAGGCTAGACGCCTTTCCTAAGGATACATGGGTCAAATTTAAAAGGTTTAATGGAATTAATGTCACCGGAATTTCGGTTAATATTGATGGCCAAGGACAAGCCGAAGCTTGGAAACAACTCAGTTGTAAGACATCAATGACATGTGACATTTTAATTTCGGTAAGTTACTAGAGTTGACTTATAGGTCACATGTTCGAGCTGTTACTAAAATGTGGTATAACTTTTTGTTGCAGACATTGTTGTTGACAGAAGTTACTAGTGGGAATATTAGTAACATTACTTTGTTAAATTCAAAGGGATTCAATTTAGTGATCCGAAACAGCAAAAATATAACTGTTGAAAACGTTGTTATAAAGTCTCCCGGGGATAGTCCAAACACTGACGGAATTCACGTCGGTGATTCAACCGATATCAACATAGTTCGGTCGTTGATTCAAGTAGGTGATGATTGTGTATCCATTGGACCCGATAGCGACAATGTTACCATTGCTCATATTCAATGTGGTCCAGGCCATGGAATCAGGTAATCTTTTGCCTGTACATTAATTTAATTTCAGAAAAAAGAATTAGCAAGGGAAATGATTACATTGAAACTTATTTTTCGAGATATTATTTTGAAAAACGTCTCCAACCCTATTATCATTGATCAACAATATTGTCCATCAAACTATTGCAATCTTTCAGAGGTAAGATTCATAAACTAAGCAGCTAATACAATCATTAGAAGGTATATATTAACTGTTATTTTACAAAATATCGGCAATTGATTCATTTAAGAATAAGAGTTTTAACCAAATGTTTTAATTTTTACGAGGACAATTTCCAAAGGTTCATCTTAGTATTTGACGAACAATTGTGTCATTCTAACCAATGAGAATGAATGGAGCACTGTTAGTCTGTTAATGCCTACACCTCATTTGATCATCTACACTATATATAACAAAAGTAGAAAATTGAATTATTTTAGCAATGTTGTTGTATCCATTTTTCAAATAGTTTTTAAATATGTGTAAAGGAAATTAATTGCAGCATAAAAATTATAATTATAACCTCCCTCAGGTTTGATATAATAGACTACTACTTCTTTCTGTTTTTTTAATATAATTAATACCTCCACGTGTTTAGCTTCCTTCCAACTACTACCTCCTTCTGTTAAAATTTTTCACTTTTCCATTCAAATGACTTACAAATGGACAAAATTACTCTTTCAATTTATTTGTCACATTACATTAAACATTTTCTAAATAAAAACGATGGACAATAAGTTGCATAGAAAATCTTGTTAAAAGAGGAGTATGTAATAATAATAATAATAATAATAATAATATTTATAAGACAACAAATTAGAGCTTTAAAATTATATTGAATAGAAAGTGAAAACTACAAATCAATAATACATTCGACTTAATTAGAATATGCTATTTAGAAAGTGTCATATAATAATGATATGTAGTTTTCACTCCAGACTTGAAATCCGATATAAGATCAACCTTTTTTTCCTGTTTTCCTACCGCTTAATAAGTTGGTAACATTTCATGACATATCTAGTAAAAATTTTGAAAAAGAAATATTTTCTTCCATAAACGGATTATAATTTTTTTATAAATTATATTTTTCAAAAACTAGGTAGAAACATGATAACTTTTTTCTAAGTGAGTTTTAGTTCATTGATTTTTTTATAAAAAATGAACATAATTATTCAAGTGATGTTTATCATAAAAGAAAATGAATAAAGAATAAAAAAGGATAAATATATCTAACCATGATTTATTTGGATGGAAAAGTGGAGAATTTGGATGGAATGGTGTAATGATTGGATGGAAGGAATAATGCATGAAAACCATCTGTAACTTGGCCTGAATTATCATTTGTCATCCCGAACTTTCAAAAATTTCACTATGTTCCTTTAACTTGGTAAAACGTTTCACTTTGCCCCCCTTAACTTGGCAAAACGTTTTTACTTTGCCTCCTCAATGTCACGTGTCAATTTCTGATTGATTTTACTTTTCAAAGATTTTATTTTTTTTATTTTTGTTTAACCAACCAGAAGTTGACACGTTACATTGAGGAGACAAAGTGAAACGTTTTGCCGAGTTAAGGGGGTAAAGTGAAATGTCTAGGAGTTCGGAGTGATAAATGACAATTTAAATCAAGTTGAAGATGATTTTATGCGTTTATCCTAATTATATTGAATAAACATAAAAAAAAGTAGTAGTCTATCATATCAAATCTTGACGATTTTATAATTGTTTACTCTTTTAAAGATTGTAAAAGAGCGCCAAAACGGTGTCGTTCACATGAAAAACGCAGTTAAAGTTAGAAACCAATTAAGCAGCTCAGCATCAGCAGAGGCAACAACAATGGCGTTTATGGCCGCCAGACGAAGCGCAGCACAATCACTAATCCGTGCCCTCAATTCTTCTTCTTCCTCATCCTCGTCTCTCGCTTCTCGCTCTCGTTTCCTTTTTCCTCTCGTAGACACAAAACCCCCGCCGGAATTTCTCCCGGAGTCCGTCAAAATCCCGATCCGCTTCAAAACTTCCAGGTCCGGTTATTCGCCGCTCAACGATCCGTCTCCCAATTTCAGCAGCCGCCCCCCGAAGGAGACGATCCTTCTCGATGGCTGCGACTATGAGCACTGGCTTATCGTTTTGGAATTCCCGGAAAACCCTAAACCCTCCGAAGAGGAAATGATCAACGCCTATGTTAGAACTCTGGCTGCCGTTGTGGGAAGGTATTGTGTTTCGAGTTGTTTCGTTTTGATTTGTGGTTTTGATTGACCTAATTTGGTGGATTGATGGTTGTTAGTGAGGAGGAGGCGAAGAAGAAGATTTATTATGTCTCCACTATGACCTATACTGGATTTGGGGCTTTGATTTCAGAAGAACTTTCCTTGAAAGTGAAAGGTATTAGATTTTCCTCCAATTTGTCAATTCTTATCTATGCTCCAGGGATTAGCTTAATTTCACAACTATTGCTGTTAATTTGCTTTTTTTTTGTGATTAGTTGATTGAATCCCTTATGTTTGTAGGTTCTTCAGTTTGTTATTCAAGAAATTGTTTTATATACCATTTAAATTTCAGACCTTTGATGAAATGAGCATGACTTGTTGTTTATGGAATCAGTTTTCATATCTAATTGTGGCTGATTTGTTCTTGTATGTGTGCTGATAAACAGAGCAGCCTGGTGTGCTGTGGGTCTTGCCAGATTCATATCTTGATGTTCCTAACAAGGACTATGGAGGTACAATTATGAACTAAGACTATAATCCGAAGTTTGAAGTTCATTCTATGGATGCTTTAAAAGCAAAGCCTAATATTCTTCCCTTTGGTTTGAACCAGGGGATTTGTTTGTTGATGGGAAGGTGATCCACAGGCCACAGTACACGTACAAATACAACAATAGACAGCAAACAAGGAACAGGCCTCGTCCAAGATATGATAGGCGCAATGAAACAATGCAGGTTGAAAGGAAAATGCCACCACCGGGTTCCCCTCAGAATTCTGCTCCTGCTGGAGTCTCTCAGGCTCCTTATCCTGGCCAGTACAATCATTGATCCTGAGAGTTTCAGCTGAAACTGTGCTGGTTCCTAAAGGTTAGACGTAGAATTGAGATGTGATTGTTTGATGTGTTCTTGCCTCTTGAACTTGATTGTAGAGAAATTTAGCATGAAATTGGGTTCCAGTTTAAGTTGTCCAAAAATTATAGACTCTTGCAATTTCCAAAGGGAAAGAAGAGATGGATAGAGCAAAAGTCATGGTTGTAATAAAACTGTTATTTGGGATCAACACCAAAGGTTTCATTGTTTTTGTGTTCTGTTTTCTATCTTTTTTGTTGGATTTAGTTCATGAATGTTTGTGTGGAACACTGAAAGCAACCTTGAAATATAGGGTTAGTTTGGTATTGTTTTCTGAGGTTTAGTTTGTTATTGTTTTCTCAAGGTCAAAATCTATTGTTCCAAGCTTTTTAGAACAACAATGAAGGAATTGAGGAAAGTGTTCCCATATTAGCTTCTAGTAATCTATAGAGCCAAGATTGATAATTCCTTATTAATGCATCCTTTTCTAGACTTCAATAATGTCGAATAATTTTGTGTATTCCAATAGTATATTGCTAACTTTGGTTAATGATACACATACGATTACAGAAAAGCAACACAATCAGATGAATAAAACGAATTACATTCATAAATTGTGATTTGCATCACGTACCATAAAATGGATGAATAGCTTCAATAAAATTTTACCATTAAAAGATTTAGGATGGTTGCAAATTAAGAACCAAGTAATACAAGCAAGTATAAGTACATTTGTTATTCGGCATTGAGCCGCTAGTTGTTAGCACTGCCGGTGGGGTTTGCTACTGCTTCGATATGTGGGCTTTATGGGCTAAGCCAGATGTGCAGTGATAATGTATAAATTATGCATATTTTAGCATTATGTATGTGTTGATTATGAGTTTAGATGCTGCTAATTTGTGAATATTTCGTGTATTTCAGTATTAAAATAATGTTGGACCTGATTATGTTACAAAGTGGGAGCTCTTTTGGACATTTTGGAGCTGATTTTGTCAAAACTGTAAGTTACTCTGGATTCCAGACTAAATAGTGACGAGCTGAGCTGTCAATTTCGGGATTTCAGTTAAAATTGGAGAATTGCAAGTCTTTAATTCCTGATTAAGTTGAAGATATTTAGAATTATTAGTTTCATACTTTTCCTAGTTTATCTTATTAAGATTTCTACAATTTCTCTTTTAGTCTTTGAGTTTAATTAGGAGATTTATTTCCTAATTGAGTGAGTAATATGTTTTAGCATAAGAGCTGGTTTTTCCAATAGTGAACGTCCAGGGCTGGTTTTCCAGCCAACGTTTTCTTCATATTTTCTCTTTAGTTCTTTCTTTTCAATTATGCTTTTCTAATTTTTATCTTTTGGTTAAGGATAATTAAAGCTAGTTGTTTTATTGTGAAATTTGTTCTTAATTGTTCTTGAATTCAGTTTTCGAATAAAATCATTGTTTCATTTTATTATTGTCTTTTTATTTACTTCGAATTGGTCAATCGATTTAGTTAAGATTTCATCATATCGTTAATCTTTTGTGTTAAATGTTACATTGCACAATTAAAATTAGTAACAAACGATTTCCTATGTTATTGTGGTTTTATTCGGTTTGATTTTATTCTTCATGCTATCATGATTTATTGAGTCAAAATTGGTTCTTCGGATCTTAATGCTTTTTGAAGACTAAACCTTGTCAGCTATTCCTACAAGTGCGTTGGATAATAGAGGGATTTAATTTAGCTATCTACAATCGAACCCGATTTTAGAAAAAGAATTAATTGTGCTACTTCGTAGTTAAAGCAATGAATTGAAGTTTCAAGTATTCAACCTTTGCCTGTGATCGATACAACTAAGCCGAGATGTCCTTGATTGAAAGAATTTTACCATTATATTTTCTTCTTGTTTATTTTAGTTTTATTTAGTTTAGTTTTCAAAACTAACATCTTCAAACCCCCCATTTGTTTTACTTTTCAGTTTAACTTG
>CAOJBJ010434152.1:0-13521 GCA_948291685.1 Euphorbia celastroides | reverse complement strand
AGGATTGAGTGCACACTCGTGTTCATCCATCAGTCAGCCCTTGGCTTCATCTCTATATCTTATCAAGAAATATCTAAAAATAGGGAAACATTTTCTGAAGTATCTAATTGTTATTCATTGTGTGCTCCCACTTCAATGATCCATAAAGAGAAACATCACAAAACAAGCAATAACATGGAAAAGAATAAAGGCAAAAATGCATCTATGTTGTACGAAACAAGATCTAGCCAAACATCAGTGCCACATTCATAGATAAAAAATTGTATCCCAGTGGATAATCACAGCAAGATCATACCTTCACATGAGCCCACATATTATAGCAGCCTAGATACGGAAGACCAACAGTTTTGTGACATAAAAGCCATTTCACAATACATTTTACATACTTTCATAACAAATGACAGTGTTCTGTCACATTAAAAGATAAATAGCATTCGACATACTTTGCTGCCTTATCCGGACATGCTTATTTCCACAAGGGTATTGATGGCATCTAATTCACCGGTTGCAAATTTTGGTTTCCAAATATCCGAACAAAATATGCATTACTAGTCTAACACGTGATCCCAGTATAAATAAGACTAGGAATTACATAATACAATGTAATAGTGATACCATACTATATAAGAATGTATCCCAGAAGGAAAAAAGTTTTTGGGTTTGCAACCAAAAACAAACGACTAGATTTCTTCCTAAAACAAGAAGTCTTGAAGTCATCTACTAGTACACCTAAATCCAATTTAACCAGGAATCCAAAAAGTATAAAACTACATACTGTAAAGCCGCAAAACTCACATGTTTATCAGTACAATGTCAGCAACAGCCAATGCAAAAAGGGCACTTTGTTTCTCGAAGGTTGTGTCATCCTGAAAACAACATTAACAGTGTTATATTATACTGAGGTATGATCTGAAAATGAAAAAAAAATCAATATAATGGAATCAGAATAAATATTCAACTCATAGATTCTTCAATACCTTCTCCCAAGCACAAATTTATCGCCAATGACCTTCTAGATGCATTGAAGATAACAGTATAATATATTACATAGTTTAAAATTTTCGTGTAAGAATAAAACTCAAAAGCAAAAACTTAGTAATTCATCAGCCCTTTGTCTAAGCACTTAAAAGGAATGCAGTGCAACAAGCATCATAAAACATTAGATTGGCCTTTACAAATTGACAAAATATGAACATATAGGCATGAAACATCCCTTAAAGTCCATCCTCACCATAGTAATTGTCGTTAAACTTTCACAATAACCACAAGACGAAAGAACTATGGGCAAGCCTTCCATGTTGAAATGTACATTAAAGTTAACAATAAGTTAAGTTTTACTTTTACATTTTTAATAGCAAGTCGAATTTCAATTTTTCAGTTCCAGTTGCCAACAAACTTGCAGCAACTTTTGGCCTCAATGCCAAAAGTAAATGAATTGGACCAAATAATCTTTGTCACTGATATAAAAATTTGAGAAACATACAAGAAACGGCTATGCTTACTTAGCATTCTTACAACATAAGTTGACACCATAAAACTAACAAACCTGAACTGCAGCAAGTATCTCATAACTTAATTCTATCTCAAGTATTTCCCATAAGGTGCATAAAAACTAGCAAGGGCCAGACAAAAAATATCAAAGCTCATACCTCGCCCCTTTCTCTTCCATCAGTTCCTTCCAAATCCATGGCAATAGTAAAAGGATCGATGCCAGGACACTTTGCTATCCAAATTCCCTTGGTTGTTTGACTCCTACAACACAGGTATGGTAATTTTAGAAGCAACGAGGGGAAGAAAGAGACAACTCATCATTACTACATAATATATAACAAACCTTCTCCTGTATGTATCCATCTCTCTGAAATTGGTATAGAATAGATGATTCAAAAGTGTGCTCTTACCTGATAAAAAAATGAAAGCACAATAACATAACATAAGAAAAGAGTAAATAAATATACCAAAATTGTAATAATGATACGCATTACAATACATATTCATATGTGTCACACAGTGTATATCTCGTGTTCCAACATGAACATCATACTTGCACTAATATGATCGTCATCACATGACAACTTACACGACTTTTGTTGTGATCATCACAATTGCCTTCATGAATGCCATAATTGTCATTGCTATATATAAATGAAGTGAGTATGGCTATGAGTTAAATAGCATATCCATTTCTCAAGTACCGATCTGGATCACATGCTTCACATGTAAAAATTACATGCTTTCTCCAAGTAAATTGCAATACAAACGAAAACAATAATAACCATATTGATAATAAACAAATAAAATAACTTAACTACTTATCTAATTCAGTTGAAGATACAATCAGTGCAGAACTCAGAGCAAAAAAAAAATTATATTATAGCTAAACTACAGAGAAAGCAACAAAGCAGTTAGCATGACTACAAAGTCAGCACGTCTCCAGCATCATGACACAAGTTATTATACCACTGTACGGTCTTGAATATTCACTAGATAGTGGTTTGATCTTTCCTTGTCAGAATGTTTATTACACTTCCAGAAGGTAATTTTGCCTAATTATGCAGATGATATCAGTGATCACTAGTCTCTATTTGCAGCATTGAACTAAGGGCCTGTTTGGCATTGTATCCTAGCTATTGTCCCTAACAGTTGGTCTCACAAACTTTTCATATAACATCATATTTTGGATTTGGACAACACATTTTGGTCCTTCACACTAATAAATTGAGAACTGTCGAAACTGCTTTCCCAAAAATATAATATGCTGCTTTTAGAGAAAGCTTCAAAATGGAGCTTTTAGGGGAAACGGCCTGGGAAAGCAATCCCAAACAGGCACTAAGAGTTCCAGTGATCAAGAAAAACATTAGACACGCAAGCCCTTTTCTACGTCATCTTGGAACAACTCAAGAAGGCGGGTCTGTCAACTTGTTAAGCTACGACAGCTTAACAAATAACAGTTCAATCGTTAAGTCTATAATCGTAAAAATGTTTCGCAGCCCTTACCATTCTTAAGATGAATCTTTCCTTCTTTTTCTAAAAGCAGATTCAAATCTGGCTGAATCTACCTTTAACCCTAAATTTAATTACTGTTATCGATGCCCAAATGAATCAACTAGTTTGTACCATTGTTGTCACTAATGAAAAGGTAAAAAATGATCCACTTAAGCTCATTATTTCGCTGAACTGAATTGATAACAAGGCGACTAAATATTACACATTTCAGAGTAAATTCTGCAGATAGATCAGCTACTCAAAACATTGTGCGAGTTCATAATTGCCCAAACTTATTCTGGCCTTGTCGACGAAGGAAAGTTTTTATTTTTATTATCACAAAAGGAAATAGAAACCTTACGCGAAATCATGTGCTCTCAAGTGATCATGATGTTGATGCTCTTATCTTCATCTTAGACTAACAATTGGTTCGATGTCAATTAATGTTCTACCAAACAAGTATTGAGAGAAACACCCTGAATTTATCATCTTTATTACTTTCTTATAACAAAGTTCATACTTGGTAAATCCTGAAAAATTAGGGTTTTGGGTTCTTATATAAGGTTATATCTTCTAAATATTTTGGCTATGAACAAATAAAAGCACAATATAGTATGACAACTTGGGTTTTGAGCAATATCAGTTTATTGGAAATTACAGAAATTACTCAAATTTGTATACTGGAAAACTACATAAAGACCGTATAACAATTTTTTCCCAAATTTAGAAAAATCTGCATCCTATTACTCCAACTGACGGCCAATCTCAAGATTAGTTGCTTAATTAGGTGTCTTCAAGAGAGAGAAAGGAAAAAAAGAAAGAAAATATGGCGTCCCGTCTAAGAAACTCCGCAATTAAATGTGTATGAGACAATAAACGATCAAATTGCATTTCAACGAATAGCTCAATCAATGCAAACCACAAAACAAATGTTCGAGAAACATCAACTATCAAATCCTCTGTTCTCCCACATGAACAAATCTAAGATCCAAAAACTTCTAAGCAGCAACTCAGAAAATCAGCTCAAGTGCCAACAAATTCAGTTCAACTAAACTCCCCAAAACCACAGAAAGAAAGAAAAAGATCGAATGATCTCAAAAACCCCAACTCAAATCTTCAAAATCAACAACCTCGAGCTAATCAAATCCCAATTAGCCCTATCAAATCATCCTCGAACCAATCAAAGCAGCACACAACAAAATCAAAACCAATTACAAACGATCGACCAAATCAAATCAACAACAAAACCACATACCGCTACTCTGAGGGCCCATGATGGCAACAACGGCATAAGAAAGGCCGCAATCGGAGAACTTAGTCTTCTTAACAAACTCATCAAGGCTCGGCGCATTGAAAACGCCGTCGCCGTCGATCAATTGAGTCGAGCAGCATTCCTCCGCCGTATTGGACCCCATACCCGACTGTTTTGACTTGCCTGATTTCAACTGCTCAGCTCGAATACTCTGAAGAGAAGCAAAAGGAAGAGCAGAGAAAGTGAAGAGAGTAGACAAAGTGAAACAATTGGAGAAGAAGAGATCGAGAACAAATGAAGGCAAATCTGATGGCGGGCGGAAACGAAGAATAAAAAAAGAGAAAATTTCAGGTTTCCATAACATACAAAACTCTTTAATTTTTTAAAATTAATAAAACCATATTAGTTTTTGGAATCTAACAAAACCCAAGATGAATTGCAAAAGCAAGTTCTCCAAATTCTATTTCATTCTCATTGATAAGTTTTTTTTTTTACAACTTTCTCTTCCTTTATATAGTGGCTTAGGAAGAGAGTTACAATTAACATAAAGACACTTTAAAACTAAAAGGAGTTACAATATTAAAAGACACTTAAAACTAATGATAAATCTGAAACATAAAACCTATTCTAAACTGACATTATTAAGACACTTTATGAAAAATAAAAGCACCAAAATTATAACTTAAAACTCTAAAACGTCACCCACATGTATGAGCTAAAATTTGCTAGCTTAGTCAAGATATAAACGTTTTGGTGTGAATCCACTAGCTGAGCTTCAAGTTGGGTTCCAAATCACTTCATTTTACATTGAATCTTCCATAAATAAACATTAGAAACCATGATAGTGTCTCTTGAAAATATCAATTTAATTTTGCACCATAAGATGAATAGGAACTGAATCTGCCCTTCATTATAGTCCCACTATGATTTCTCTTCTATGCTATGAATTATGTCATGTACTTTGTTAGACAAGCTATAGTCATATCCCATATGCTATATAAGTATTTATTTAAAGTACCGTTGAATAACAAAGATGCCTAAAACTTGTTTGTACATCATACACATTAAGATGAACTACCCTAATTACCTCTAGGACATACATCACATCCAACACGAAGAACACTAAATTATGAACTATATGTTAGAAACTATTTTATGAGAAACCAAAACTTGTAAATTTCTTCAATTCAGGGAAATTGAAGAGTTGTGACTTAGCTATAGAATCGGGAGTGATTGAGAGAGTGGAATATCCCAGTGTATGGGACTCGGCTGGTTGTGTTGTATCCTATTGGTATATCCCGTTGCAGAGGACTCAACTGATTGTGTGGTATCCTATTATTATATCCTACCTCTTGAATAGAGATTCCGGAAACAACTTGTAAACGACTTGTTTTCTATCTTTAAAGAAAAAACTTAGTGGATCAAAGCCCAGCAAGAATTCAGGTGACTAGAGGTAGGCGGAGGCCGAACCAGGATAAAAATTGTGTTTGCAATTTCTAACCCTTATCTATTTATTTTGAAGTTGCTTATATATTTTCTTGAGCATTCATTAGATCAAGTTCTAGAAGCATTTTTATTTATGAAACTTTTGTATACGCTAGACTAATAGATTAATTCACTCATATTTAATTCCGCGAAAAAGGGTCATTCACCCCCTTTGACCAACAAATAAGATCTAAAGGGACCAACAAGTGGTATCAGAGCAAGTGCTCGGTGAAAAAGAGATCTAACAATCTCGAGCTAAAGATCCACTTTAGACCACTAAGTTTAGAATGGTTAACCCGAACCAGCACGCACTGCCCGAGGGTATGTTAATTACCCGACCTCCACTCTTCACCGGTGAAAACTATTCATTTTGGAAAAACCGGATAAAACATTTCATTCAAGCACAGAGCATGTATGCATGGATAGCCATAGAGGAAGGATCATTCGTTCCAATGACCGAAGGCTTTGGTGGGATAGGCTTGCCTAAACCTAGATCCGAGTGGAATGAGAATGATTACAAGGTCATGAAAAAAATGCTAATGCTATTATGCTACTAATATGTGGTTTAAGTATTGCAGAATCTAATAGGGTGACCGGATGTGAAACTACAAAGGGGATGTGGGAGAAGTTGGAAGTGACCTATGAAGACACAAATTGGGTGAAGGATGCCAAGATCGGTCTCTTGATTGAGAAGGTTGAGATGTTTCAGATGCTGCTAAAAGAGTCCATAAGTGATATGAACTCCAAATATCAAATCCTCATCACTTCAGCCACAGTCTAAATTTGTGAAGGAGGATGCTGGAAGATAAGGTGGATAGTCTGAAAAGGCTGTATCAAGAGGTAGTTAATAATAAAGTACCTCTAGAAGATTTGAAAGAAGGGATTGAGGCTGACATGCCTATGGAAGAAGATGAAAAGGAGATCAATCATGAACACTTGGCAAGTATAAGGAAGCTGACTAAGAAGAAATACCCTCATCTACACGCCGACAAATAGCAAGATCCGGGTCCTGATAAATCTAGCAATGACGAGGAAAATCAAACTGAAAATGATTTCATCAAGGAACCAAGACGTTACATACTACTAGAGAGATTTTTATAAATACGGTCAACGATTTAAAAGCGAAAATATTGAAAATTCGCTTCTACTTAGTGGTTCAGAAAATTGCGTCTATTGTGGACAGGATTAGGGGAGTCAAGTGTTGATGGTAGAAGAGATGCTTGCTTTCTACAACATCATCAATCACTTTCCCACCATTGATGGTCTAGCTACAAGCACCTATGCTCATCTTCAAACTATTATTGATGTATCCAACAGTCAGATGTTCGATTTAAAGCAGGCTATGGAAGTGCAATATTCTCAAATCAGCAAGCTTGGTCTCAGTTTAGGGGAACTAATGATTAAGATCATTGATGATTATTCAGAGATCCATAAGCAATTTCCAGAGTTGTCTCAACCATGAAGACAATCCAACAACTAGACTCTACCAGAGATTCAATTGCGGACAAAAATCACCTGCGGCATATGGAGTCTAACATATCCAAGAAGTTGTTGACTCACCCAACACTCTTAAACCTCCTTCAGGTCTCACCTTTAGCACACCAATCTCTAGTCGTCCGGTTAGCTAGGGCTTAACGCTTTTGGCTTTTGAAAATTTTGTCAATTAGTATTTCAAATTGCTATTTACGGTTGAAAATTTTTCATGGTAGCTAATAAAAAAAGACAAAAATACCTTTTCTAAAAAACAAATGAGGGTATTTAATTGAAAACCGTCACTACGCTTACGTTTTGAAGAAACTTATACACATGGACACACATGTTTATTTTTTTAAGTTTTTTGTTAACAAACTTTAATTATTATTTGTATCGATTCAATTAAATGTTTGTTTTCTGAATTTAAAATTGAAAATAAAATATGAAACAGACGGCAACAAAAAAAAAGTTCGTAGAGGAAAGTTAAGTGAGATGTTGCATTGCACCTAAAATCGCACAACGGAAACACTGCAAAGTAGTTCCATGTGTTCAACGAACTTCCACGTGGGTGTTCCTTTTTTAACCAATTGCGCTTCCTAAACCCTACCCCCGTCCCTCCTGTTGCTTTCTTCTTCCTCCAACTTCACCCCAGTTCTCCCCCTTCACCTCAATTCTCCAAGCTTCTTTCTTTCCATCCTAAATTCTTCGATGGCGCTTTCTTCAAGATTTGCCAGAACTTCTTCTCTTTCTTCTATCCTCTCTCGATCTTTCTCTGATTTCAAATCCTCCAGGGACCGCAACGCCCAGTGGGTTTTCCTCGGCTGCCCCGGCGTTGGAAAGGGTACCTACGCTTCTCGCCTTTCTTCTCTCCTCGGCGTTCCTCACATCGCCACCGGTGATCTCGTCCGTGATGAGCTCAATTCCTCCGGTCCTCTCGCCTCTCAGGCACCCCTCTTTTCCGATTTCGTTCTTTCGGCTCCTTTTTATTACATTGAATTAAAGCTTTCGGCTTCTTGATTTGTTCATTGAGGATTGATTGGTTTTGGGAATTTAGCTGTATCTTTTGCTTTTCTAGGGAAACGAAATTGAATGTTTGCAGTATTGATGAATTGTTTGAGATTCTTGTCTTTCTCAGCTGAAGGAGATTGTGAATCAAGGTAAATTGGTTTCAGACGAAATCATTATAAATTTGTTATCCAAGCGTCTCGAAGCTGGAGAATCTAAGGGTGAATCTGGTTTCATTCTTGATGGTTTCCCTCGAACCATCAGACAAGCGGTAAGCATTCTCCCAGTTCCAATAACAACTATCAGACTTTAACTCTTGTTTGGAGTCTCAATTCTCCTTAGAATAATTTCAATTTAGCTCATGTATGTTGAACATTTGTGAATTTTGCAGTTAAAAAGATTTGTATTGTATTAAATTCTCTTAAAAATGTCCATTCCAATATCAAAACACACCCTTAAGGACTGGCATCAGGAAATTTTAGTTTGCTTTCTTTAGTAGAGATGAAATAGTGCTGGTTTACCTTTCCAATGGTTCATCTTCTCAGTTGTCATTAATCTCTAAATTTAACAAATTAAGTTAAGTTGTTGTTATATTGATGCTTTGTTGCGTGACTTGTAATTTGGTTCCAAACCTTATGCTACATTCACTGATCATATGCAGGAAATATTGGAGGGAGTAACAGATATCGACTTGGTGGTGAACTTAAAGCTAAGGGAAGAAGCACTACTTGCAAAATGCCTTGGAAGAAGGATTTGCAGTGAGTGTGGAGGGAATTACAACATTGCCTCCATTGATATAAAGGGGGAGAATGGGAAGCCCGGCATGTATATGGCTCCTCTTCTTCCTCCTTCCAATTGTGCTTCCAAACTCATCCAACGTTCTGATGATACCGAAAAAGTTGTTAAGGAGCGACTTCGTGTTTACTATGAAATGGTAATCCTGCTTTTAATTCAATTATGAAATTCCATGCAAAAAATATTTGAAATAATTGTTTACGCATCAAGATAGGGAGAATATGGTTTTTTGTTTCGATAGCTGAAGAAAATGTTTCAGGATGCAGCGAAATTGAGATGAAGTTGTAGTTACATATGAGAAACATATTTAGGAGAAGAATAAACTGGTATCAGACTTGGGTGAAAGTAAAGCTTGCATTTCTCATTAATACTAGCGCCTCATTATAGTGATGTTGCGTGTCATATAAAAGAATATTGGTAGGTAAGGTCTGTACGGAGCTCGATAAGCACTATGATGTGTTTGTTGTGCCAAATAGAAAATAGATATTTGGTCGTTGCATTCTGAAATTATGAAGCCCTTTATCTCCATCTTTTTATGTTCTCAAATGCTTATGACTTGCAATAATACGAGCTTGCTTCGTATATGACTTATCTACTTGGAAAGAGACCGATATTCTATTTTAGTTATTCACTTGAAAATATTGTTGCTTGTGATGCAGAGTCAACCAGTAGAAGAGTTTTACAGGCGCCGGGGATTACTGTTGGAGTTTGAACTTCCAGGAGGAATTCCTGAATCATGGCCAAAGCTGCTTCAAACTTTGAATCTAGAAGATCATGAAGATAAACGATCTGCTGCAGCATAAGTGTACTATAGTTGGAAGGGTAATTTAGGTCATTCTTTCGTGTAACATTATATTTGTTATGAAAGGGAAGAAAAAACAGATAATAAACACAATGTGATAAGGGAGAGAAAGGAGGCACCTCATTGGTGGTGTAATTGAATTAAGTTAGACCGTTGGTGATGATAGATACTGTAATCTAGTTGATGGTTGGTTTGCAGTATTGTTGCCAGCTGTCATTGCCTTTCAATTTTGATGAATGATTTGGGTATGTAATACTGTTTCCCTGTCTTGTGGACTTGTGAAATAATACAGGAAGTTTTTTACTTCTTGAAACAGTCGCTATTGGATGAGTTTTATAGTTGATAGCTTTTATTTCTTGCACATAACTCGTCTGTACAAGGAATTTGCAGTTGATGTTTCTACCTTATATGGAAAACAGTACATAGAAAATACGTAGTACATGGAGTTCAGCAAGTGTCTTACTAAATGAAATTGATATATGAAGCAGATTTTGATTGATCTGTTGTCATACAGAACCAACAGATCATCCAAAATATCTTATCATATCCTAAAATATGATATTCTCACATAAAAGCAACAAAAGATAATAACAAGTATGCAGCTTAAGTTTTGTTCAACTTCGTCCCACAGTATCACATATTAGTATCCATAAAAACTCTGGTTGACCCAATTTTTCATTTAAGGATATAGGGGTACCTGAGAAGAAAAGCAACACATATCTTTAATTGAAAACAATTGAGTTCATTCCAACAGTTAACTATAGAACTCGTGTTGGATGGTTGTACATCCACAATCAAACGTGATCACATTGTAGAATCTTAATTCCATATTAAAAGCTGCAGTAATCAAATATCAAACTCTGTTCTGGCGGCAGTAATCTTGCCCTCGCATATAAATATGGTTCATCAAAACTCTTTGATGAAGGGAAGTTCAGATTATCTTTATGAATTGCACTCGGAAAACACAAGGGCCACAATTCAGCAAGTTTACCCTTCTGATTCACCAAATGGAGAGTACTTGACTCAGGTTCGACTCCCTGGATAGAAGTATTGCACACCATTCTCCTTTATCATGAACTGGAAATTGCTTACCTTCTTCTTCGTCTTCCACTTCTCATTGCACTTTCCCAAGTTCACTACTGTCAACTGTAACACCGGAAAACAAAACCCATGAGTGAACCAATTTGCCACGAAATGAAATCTATTCTGCAAATTTTTCAATCCTTACATGAGACTTGTACTGTTTGGCTTATTGGAAATTCATGTTTCTAACACAGCACAATCACAGAACAAAAAATGAAAATAAAAACGTGCAATCAAAATTTTACATTTTATACAAATAACTATGCTACAAAATCATTGCAAATGGTAGTATATGACAACCGAAACATCCATCAAAATGATACCTGACCATGCACATCAGCAGCCATACCAGTTGCTAAGGGTTCAGCATTCACCAGAAAATGTACCAGATATTCCATTTGCAACAAAAATACTGGCCTCTCTAAACTAGAATATATATCCATGTGAGTAAGTGCTACTAATGAACAACCCTGTGACCAGACAAGGCAAGAATTAAAACCAGTAAGTAGTTAGAATTACTTTGGAAAACACCAATTACAGGGCAAAACTCTTACAAAATCAGATGTTAGCGTGTGGCAGTAGTGCAGGAATTCTAAGACGTGATCTGAAGAGCCATGGGCAGCAACTTCCATGAGAGGCACATCATCGATCATGATAGTGGTGCGGTTTTTGAACTTCTCAGGCAGTGCGCTTATTATTTTTTGTATTTTTCCAAACAGCGTCATGAATCCATCTTCCAGAGTTCGAAGTTAATTTCCATCTTGCCAATTATAAAATCCAAAAAGGTCCAGTCAAAGAGAAACATGTAACAATTCCTTTAAAAAACTAAGCAAGTGCCATCTTTAAAACACAAAAACAACAACAAATACTAAACCTTAGCCCTGATGGTTTGAAAGATGCAATAACTAAATGAAATTCTGGATCTCAATGAAATATCTCAGTCTTTCTTCGTTCTTCTTAACAATAAATGGTTCTATTACTCGTGCTCATGATGTAAGCACACATATATACTTCAAACAATAACTTTTCGGAAAAAGGCTTTCTAGTTCAGCAAATTATGGTAAAAACTGACAAACAACCTCACCTTGGGAGTGTAACTTAAGCATATCAAGGAAGAAGAACCTGCTGCTATCCCTTTGGGCAGCTAAGTTGCAGCCCTGATAAAAATAACACCTTCAAGTTACTATAGATACAATGTGAAAATGTTGAGTTGCAACAAGAATGTCTAGAAAGGCAACATTGAAGCATGGCATACGCATGTATGATAAGCTTCAATGAATTAAACGTATCTGGAAACACCAAATTTGAAGGAATTCAATTTATTTTGTTCACAAATTGAAATCAAATGAATTGAATTCCTTCAAAATAGATGTATCAAAAACAGAATGCCGCATTTTCAAAGAGGGCGCGGGATGATTTTGAAATGACATAGATGAAGGCATAAGCAAAGAGAGGAAGGTACCAATTTACGAAGAACGCGATCGTAGTGAGAGAAAGGATGAGAGAAGGCGAGGAAAATGAGGAGGTTAGAAGAGTTGGGGGCGAGAATGCGCTTAATGAGATGGTGAAGCACAAAGGATCCGCTAGTTTCAACGCAGTCCTTAATTAGGAGAGATTTTCCGGTCAAAGGCCAAGGCTCCGTACGCTGATCCAACCCTAATGCTTCATCTAGTAGAGTGGAGCTTCGATTCTCCATTGTCACGCTCAAATTTACTGCCAGGGTTTAGGGTTTTCTGCCGGTGGAACTTACAGGCCGTCTTGTTTATTCCTTTTGTTACTTTTGCTCATTGCCTTCACACTTTCCCTTCAAACCTTTGTCTTTTGGTATAAGATTACCATTTTCTTGAAATTATCGGTTGAATTAGCCTTCTTTTTAAAATAAAATAAAACTTAATTGAATTTTTTACAGAATTTTATTCTACGTACCCCAGTTACTAATTCAGTGTTATGCTTTCCATTTAATTCAGGGTTGGCACCGGCCGTCGAACCCGATTCGATTGGAATTGGTATCTAGTGCAGTCCAGTTTGAGCTGGTTTTACGAAAGTCGAGAACTAGTCACGGTTTCATTGTAAATTGGTTCAAATTTGACATGTTCAACTGTTAACTGGTTAATGATAATTTTAAAGTTGAAAATAAATTGTTTGACACTACTGGGGCTTTAACCTTAGACCTCTTATAAGCTAATCATATAACTAGATATGTTCATCGACCGGACCGGGTCAGGTTTGGGACGGAGTTGGTCAGGTTTTTTCACTGAAAATACTAACCTAAACCCAGTCCAAGATCATGATTTATCAATTCATCGACCGGACCGGGTCAGGTTCAGGCCAAACTGAGCAGATTCTCGAGCTCGCGAACAGGTCTACCTATAACTTACCAATTGATCCAAATTTTTCAATTGATATAATTTGCATTTCATATTTTCATACAATAAAAAGTTAAATTCTTTGATTTGTTTTGAATGAAATATTTTTAGAATTCTACCTTTATCTAGTATTTTTATTCAACTATTTTGTAACCCATTTTTATTAATTTGATATTAAAATCAATATTACAAAATACTACATAAAAATATAATTAACAGATCAAATTTGTAGTTTTTGTAAACATGGTTTAATTTTAGTTACATACAACTTAGGG
>CAOJBJ010434014.1:0-15002 GCA_948291685.1 Euphorbia celastroides | reverse complement strand
TAACCTGGCATCAAGGTTTTACTTTCTTGTGACTCATTTCTGAATGTTATCTTTGTTTTTGTGGTGTTGTTCTGAAACTTATAGAATTGTTGATTTCTGTACCAGGTGATCTTCTTTCGCCAAATTCATGGAAGGATGCTCTGAATGGGGTCTCTGCTGTTGTATGTTGTTCTTACCTCTCTGCATTATTCTGATAAATCTGTCCTTTAGCTTCAGTGATTTTGTTTTTGCGCTGTTTTTCATTTCACTGTTTTTTCTATGATCGACTGGTCTATGAACTAATTATTGTCTGTTTTTGCAGATCTCATGTGTTGGTGGCTTTGGCTCAAACTCTTATATGTATAAGATTAATGGAACTGCAAACATCAATGCTATAAGCGCTGCTGCAGAAAAAGGTATCAGTTGTAGCTGGAAAATTATGTGCCTCGCTGTCAAAAGCTGTTTAATAATTGTTTAAAGACATGAAAATGATTCTCAGGCTGAACTTTTGTATGCTCTGTTGTTGGCCTACTCATCATTAATATTTTTTGTAGACTGCTGTCCCTTTCGATAGTATCAATCCCATTTGAGTACCTATTACTCCCTGTAGGGTTTTGTTGAGTGCTGTTGGATAATTCCTCACTATGGTTGTATTAAGCAGTTGAAAAAATCGATCTATAGATCTATGTTGAGTCCAATTGAAGACAATG
Source organism: Euphorbia celastroides (assembly GCA_948291685.1). NCBI lineage: Eukaryota > Viridiplantae > Streptophyta > Magnoliopsida > Malpighiales > Euphorbiaceae > Euphorbia > Euphorbia celastroides. Next base: position 14,313 of record CAOJBJ010434014.1, on the reverse strand, counting down.
AAATGTATTATAAAGTTGATGTCCCTATATATGTAACATGAGCTCTCTGACCTGGATAAGTACTGAAAAAACTGCATCTTGGCCTGCATCAAATTGTCATGTTAGTTTTGGTACTGCATCAGCTTATCTTTCTTGCTCCTGTATCTTGGATGATAGGTGTTAAAAGATTTGTCTATATCTCTGCTGCGGACTTTGGACTGGCCAATTACCTTTTGCAAGGATATTATGAGGGAAAGGTAATAGTTATGTTTGTGTGCTTGGTATTGAACTGAGATTTTGTTCTTGGTAATTGGAACATGGATTGTTAAAGATGCTGTTATAGATATACTTATATGTGAAAGTCATGTCACGAGAAAGCTGACACTTGGTCATAAAAAATTCTCTCTAAAATGTCACTACGTTAAATTATTTTTCATTTGTCACGATCATCTATCTTATTTGAATTTCTTCTGCCATGTCTGAAGTAGAGAGCTGCTGAAACGGAATTACTAACTAAGTTCCCATATGGAGGTATGCTCAAACTCCATTTCTGAAATTCCTTTAGATCTATCGTCTCGCCATTTGTGACGCTGCAGAAAAAGATCATAGCATGAAGACGTGCTAAATACAAATTTAATTGCTTTATATCCTGTCTATGAATTTGCTCCTTTTATTCAAACTTGGCTTACATAAAACCTTTTAGCAAAATGTTCCCAGTGTCTTTGCTAATGAACTTGTATATACACAGTTTGTTGCTCGATTGAAGTCTGTCAAGGTTTAACATTTCCTTTTGCAGGTGTAATTCTGAGGCCCGGGTTCATTCATGGGACTCGCACTGTTGGGGGCCTGAAGCTACCTTTAGGTGTTGTTGGTTCCCCATTGGAGATGGTAATTTCTTTTATATGTTTTTTTGACTGTCTGCTTTGTTTGATTTGACTCATGTTTTGCACTTAACTGCAGCTTCTGCAACACGCACAACCATTAAAGCAGCTTCCGGTGGTGGGGCCCCTTTTCACTCCACCCGTGAATGTAACTGCAGTGGCCAAAGTTGCAGTTAGGGCAGCAACCGATCCAGTGTTTCCTCCAGGCATTGTCGATGTATATGGCATCCTAAAATACTCCCAGCAGAGGTCCAAGTAGATATCGGCCACGTTCTGTTTTCAAGTCATTTCTTCTGATAATATAGATTAGAGCACAGCTGCTAAGCTTTTCTAGGATTTTGAAATTTAGCAGTGAATCCTTGTTGAGTTTGGAGATTTGTTGAACTGATGAAACAATAAGTTGAAGTGCACAGAATAATTGTTGAGAAATGTCCCTGAGCTTGTGCTTTCTTCTCCATTTTCTTGGCCTTATTCAGTTTACATTGCTTAAATTGTTGTAGGGTCTGTTCGGGATTACTGTCCCGGCTCTTTCTTTAAGAGTTTTCTTTCAGACTTTTTATATAACAATATAGGCTTTTTACAATGTATTTTGATCATCCATACAAACTGTCAAAATTGACTTCTCAAAAAGTGTAATTTAGTGCTTATAGTGAAAGTACACCTGTTCAATGGGTCAGGCTCATATAATTTATATGCAGGTTTGGATCGGACCAGGTTTGAGCTTAAAAGTTCAAATTCAAGTCCGATCCAGTCCGTCCGACATAAAATATTATTTTTAAAAAATTATAATTAATAAAAAATTAAAATATTAATGTAGAAAAAATGAATGTTATTGTATTTTAACATGGTATTATCACATAACTATAGACTAAAATAATGTGTAATCTTTAGTTTATAGTAGTAAAATAGTATAATTATATTTTAAACTTATTTAAAAAATTATATAAAATTAGTATTCGGGTCGGGCCGGGTTTGAGCTTTAAAATGAAAATCAAGCGCAATCCAATGTATGAGCGGGCTTTCACGGGCTTGGACCGGGTCAGATCTAAATGAGAAAAATAATGTCCAAACCTGACACACATATGGCGGGCTTGGACGGGCTCGACAGGCCCAAGTCTAAATGAAGTATGAAGTTGGGACGGGACTCTAAACTTAATTGGAGTAATATTTTTTTTATCTATGTATATATATCAAGGATTGGAGGGGAATGGTAACCAAAATAAAAATATACTCTTTTCATAATGATTTTAGTGAAAATGTTCATTAAAAAGGTCGAAGAGAATATACCGAAATTTTCGCGTTTAATGTGAGACGAAGTATTGGAGTGAAAACTGAAAGGTCAAATGTCAACTTGTATTATCGACTTTACTACCTAATCCTTTACTACTGCAATACCGACTTATTGTAAGTTGTTACATCGATGAGCATAATGGAAACTATGCAAGAAAAATGTTATTAATGCCGTGACAAAAAAAAGTACAAAAAATTACTCATGTTGGGAAAGTGTAAAAGTATAGGGACTGAAAAAGATGTTTACCACGGATCTTAAAAGTCCCCAATCTTCAATCGACTGATTTATTCAGCTAGCATCTCTTCAGCAAATACTCCGGTGAAAATTTCGGCTGAAATCGCAACGGAGACTTCAAAACCGGCGGTGTTGATCGGGAGAGCTAGCAGAAAATGAACAGCGGCAATAACAGCCAGAGCCAACATTCAGGCGTTGACGATGCGGCTCTCACTGAATTCCTCTCTTCCTTGATGGATTATACTCCCACTGTAATGATCCCCTTTTTTCTCTTCTCTCAAACTTGAAACTCCTGTTATTGTTGATTATTGTCCCAAAATTTTTGTGGCTTGTTGATTGTTTTGATTTTTGGTTGTTGTTGTGCAGATTCCTGATGAATTGGTGGAGCATTACTTGGCCAAGAGTGGGTTTCAGTGTCCCGATGTTAGATTGTAGGTAGCCCGTTCCTTCTCTCCATAATTGCAATTTTTCTTTTTGTAGAGTTCTATAGAGTATTCATCTTTATCTAATTTAGTTACAAATTTTCATTTTTGAATTGAGTTTCTGATATCTCTGGTGACCTGCATTGCTCTTATGATAATTTGTATGTTGGGATTTTGTTTTGGTTTTGGTTGGTTTATGCTCACAATGTTTTCTTTCTGCAGAGTTAGATTGGTTGCTGTTGCTACTCAGAAATTTGTTTCAGAGGTTGCAAGTGACGCACTTCAGTATGTATCGTTTCAGTATTTCTGTTTTTCTTTCCCGGTATTACAATTTGGGTGTGTTTTAAACTTGGTCAAATTTTGATTTTCCTCTTTGGGTTTTCATTCAACAAACCTAACAGTCATGCTTGTTGCTCAGAAGTTTACCCCGTATTGATATTGAATAGAAATTTGATTGTCTCCGTTCTAAAAGACTAAATCTGGATTTCGCCTGAGTGGAATTGCATTCATCGGGTGAACATTTTAACTAAATAATTTCATGTTTAGAATCTTTACCAATTCGAAATCTTAGAGCCAAGAATCAATCCTGAGTGACCCAATGTCTTTGCCTGTGTATGTAAGTCATCATTGTCTCATATGCGTGTATTCATAACAAGCTGAGTTTTTTTTATTATTGAACTTTTTTCGAATTTGCATGATAAGATCTTTATGAAGCATATGCTTGCTTGAGTAAAGTGATTCGCTTGTGTAAAATATTGTGAGTAAAGCCTGTTGCGAACATGTTCTGCTCTCTATAGTTGGATTCTATGTGGGTAGACTAATTCTGAGGGCTTTTTTAATAATTGGGCGGTCTTGGCATGTTTCAAATGGAAACTGTTTTCACTCGGGCACTCTTTTCTAGGCAGTGCAAGGCTCGCCAGTCATCAATTGTTAAAGATAAGCGAGACAAGCAACAAAAGGTTCTCAATGGTCCTATTTTGATTATTGTGTTCATTTTCAGAAATTTACTCACCTAGTCTAAATATTATTTATGAACAGGATAAACGCCTGACTTTGACTATGGAGGACTTGTCTAAGGCATTGCGTGATGTAAGTACTTGCTATGGCTTTCTTTTCTTGGACACACCAAATTTCGTTTTCAACTATAAATTGGTAATGCCTTGTAAATAAGACTATTTTGCTAGTGTCAATGCTGAAGCAAGCAGTTATTATATTTCATCATGTTAGCCTATGTGTTATATTTGACATAGCATGGAAGCAAAAATACAAGTTTTGTAGGCATATAAATCGATGTTTGCTGGTGTTAATTTATGCATCTGTATGGTATTGCTAAGGCAACACGGGTTGATTTCTCTATGTAATATGACAGCTAGTTGAATTTGTTTGCTGATTCGGCTTTACTTAATATTCTAATATTTGCACTAATGGTCCTTTTTGTTCTACCAAATGATCAGTATGGTGTAAATGTAAAGCATCAGGAGTATTACACCGATAGCCCATCAACTGGAATGGATCCTGCAACAAGAGATGAGTGATGTTGAACTATTGTTTAATAGTTCTTTTCGTTTTTGTTTTGTAAGTTCGACTTCATATTGAGAATTGTATGCTATTTCCTCTGATTCTTCTTATAAGATCTTCAGTTTTAGCTATATAACTTCTATACTCATAATATTTAAGAATTGTATGCTACTTCCTCTGGTTCTTCTTATAAGATCTTCAGTTTTAGCTATATAACTTCTATACTCTCATAATATTTAAGTAGAAATTGCATGACTTCAAATTACATAAATTCGGTTCTTTTGGTCTTTTAAGTAGAATTCATGCAGTAATATGAGATTGGGAATGGTAGTTAAGTTGAATTGAAGCAGAAGTGAAGGTGAAAACCGGTGCCCCGAATATGAATTTCAGCATCTAGACAACTATTAACATATTTGTCACTACTAATCATTGACTTTTAATCGGCATTACATATCTAAAGGTGGTTCAATTGGAGTGATATCTAAGCTCGTGAACAAGTCTAGATTTCATGAATAAATATTTATGCTTTTTTAGATATTAGTTCCGTTGGCCTCGACCTTGTAATTGTATGGACCAAGTCGGGTTAGTGAGCTCGCCACGAGCTAACTCCATATTGTTGGACTTATTATAACTTCTACTATTCAATATTGTTAAATGGTGCTGAAGGAACGGCAATTCGAGATTTCGAAAGACCGTTTCATCGTTGCTTTAACCTTTTGTGCTTTGAGAGCATAATATTGCGAAATGTTATTACATTATAATCTATGCAACGGGTACTATTCGTGATGCTAATCTATGCTAATGTCCAACATGAAAATGATACTAATGCTACAAAACTTTCCTATGATTTTTATTCATATTCACAACCACATAATATTTACATTCATTGACAGTACTTTGCAATACAGTCTGCAAGTTTTTTTGAACTTAGAGGCTTCGAAAGAAACGAGTCCATACCATTTGCATAACATTCTGCACTCTCTGATGCATCACTCGCTGTCATCTGCGCAAATTGAACGGTTAACAATATTCAGCTTTGGTTTTACAAAAAAAAAACACAATATTCGGTTTTTCATGGCCATAGAGAGTAGCGGAAGAGCTCGAACTTACTGCAATAATCGGGACCCGTTTTGAAGGCGAAACCGGATTCGATGAAGTTTCAGTGAATTGTGTTCCAGCCTTATTTGCTTCATCCCATTTACCGGTTTCTTCAAAAGACCGAATTATCCTTGTTGCTTGAAGGCCGTCCATTACAGGCATGTACACATCCTGCAAAATGAAAAGTAACCCGAAAATGTTAAATGGTCTCATTTTGGAAGAAAAGGACTTTTAAGCCAAGAACTCACCATTAAGACAAGATCGAAACAACTGCTCTGAACCACTCGGACAGCTTCGATTCCATTGTTAACAATAGTTACCGAATAGCCTAACCGATCAATGATCGACTTTGCCACTACTTGATTGACATTGCTGTCTTCCACAAGGAGTATCTTAGGCTGTAGCTTTTTAGAAGTTGTTTCACTAGTGGGTTTAATTACATTAGATTCAGGTTTTGGGCAGTGTTTTTGAGTTCTGGTTGAACCATTTGAGAGCAGAGAACCCGAACTGCGAGGCTCAAACTGAAAGAAGCCAGCTGTCTCATCCTCAACCGTTTGATCGCTCATTTCCGAGAGCTCATCAGGATCATCAGAAGAATCACAAGCTGACAATACTTTGTATGGTAAAACAAATGTGAACGTTGACCCGATATTCACTTGGCTCGATACAGTAATTCTTCCTCCCATCAGTTCAACCTAACAAAATACACAAAAGTCTTATCAGAAAGTTGTGTTTTAAAATGTTTTTTCAGAAAAAACAGAAACTGAAAGCCTACAAGTTGTTTGCATATAGCGAGTCCAAGTCCCGTCCCACCATATTTCCGAGCATGATCAGCACTGACTTGCATATATTTATTGAACAGAGTAGGCAAAGCATTTTCTGCTCATTGTAACAAAAAAAATTTCAGTAACTACTCAACACAGAAACCGAGTTCAAAATACATTGAAAAATATGTACCTGGTATTCCAATTCCAGTGTCATAAACATCACAGCATAGCCACACTCGTGTTTCGGGGGATTGAGTTTCCTCTTTATCTCCATTATTTGAGTTTCTGTTACTATTTTGATAATTTTCGGTTTGAGATGCACATTTTTCCGGTATTTCGAGGCAGGGATTCGATGCCACATAAAGGTTTATCCCTACCTTTCCTTCATGAGTAAACTTGATTGCATTACTGTAAAAAAAACCGACACAATCAACACTAGAAGAAAGTACACAAAGCTTTAGAAACCTTATGAACAGCCTATAAACCACCATTAGAAAGCTATAAGCTTCTGCATGTTCAGTACCTGACCAAATTGGTAAGGATTTGCCTAACTCTCAGCACATCACCAATAACCTGAATTCGATAAATTAGTCATTATTATTGTTTTTATAATAAAAAGTTACAAAATTTATAACACAATGTTGCAATATTATCACCTCGAAGGGAACATCATCGGCGATTCGACCTTCCAAGGTCAGAACTTTCTGCAAAGAAGCAGCAGCTGTCTGAAGAACATGCTTGACTACTTCTCTCGGTCTAAACTTAGTTTCTTCCAACTTCATAACACCTGATTCAACCTTTGAAAGATAGATAATGTCGTTTATTAGTTGAAGAACAAGATCTCCAGAAGACATCATAAGGTTCAGCAGTTGTTTTTGCTCGTTGTCAAGATTCGTGTTTGAAAGAATCTCGGTCATACTAACAACTCCTGACAAAGGGGATCGTATCTCGTGTGACATTGTTGCCAGCATTTGTTTCGCCCTTATTGTTTCCTCTGCAAAAAAAGCATAAAAATCGAAACTTTTTTGGTTTTTCAAAGCAGAATCTGGAAAAAGTTTGATAAATAACCTGTTATGTGGATTGTTTTGTTGAGTTCTGTTTCCTTGGCTTTCTGTACTGCAATTTCTTCTCGAATTTTCACCATTTTCTCTCGTTTTCTCACCTGATCTGTCACTTCCATTCCTATGTAATTTATCCCAATTGTCTCCCCTGATTTGCTGAAAACAGGTTCAACATAAATCAAAAAAGTCTTCGTCCCGAATAATTCGGTTTCTAATGTAATCTCTCTTTGCAGGCAACCCTTTTTCTAAAACTTCTCTCTTGAATTCTTGTGATTCTTTCACTCCTCCCCCGGTAAAGATTTCCACATCTGTTTTCCCCAATATGTCCTGAAAACAAGAATCCGAAAAATGAAAATCATCGAAAAATTTAGCATTGAAATTCAAAATTCATTACCTGTTCTTGCAAAGTAGGAAAATGATTGTAGATAAACCGGTATCTCAACTCTTTATCCTGAAAAAGACACTGCAAAAATCAGCCTCTAAAGCTACAAATGAAAGTACCGAAAACTCGGGTTTTTCCTACCTGATGTCCCATAACAACAGGAGCATTTTGAAGTATAAAATGCAAGAAATTGTCTGCTCTTTTCAGAATCTGAGAGAGTTCTTCAACTGGGGAGTTTTGTTTTTCGAGATTCTTTATACTTTCTAATAACTTTTCGGTTAGCACATTTTCCCTTTGAATACTCGCCTCTAATAGCTTCTCCAAATGCTCAGCTCTTTGTTTGCAGTATCCAACACTGTCAAATTCTGCTTCAATCTCAACCTTCTTGTTTCCAACTTTTAAGTCCCTTTTTCGCCTTGGGAAAACTTCATACATGTCAATGGCTTCATCAAGCACTGAAATAGGCCTCTTTTCGCCTTCTTCAAACCGAAAATCTTCCAATATTTTCGATTTATTGAGCTCAACTTGCTCCCTTTGTTGGCTTAAAATGTCTATTTCTTCTCTCAAAAGGCGAACGGCGTTGGCCTGCTGAAATTCCCAGTGTTTTACAAGGTGTGAAAGCTGCAAAGACCCTCTTTCTGTGTAATTTGTGAGCTCGATAAGGCGATGGAAATCGACTATGGTTGGTTCTTCGAGTATTGTGACCTCTTCTAACATGTCTTGATCGCCTTTCGGGTTTTCGATGTTGTATGGCTTTTCACTGTCTATGTCTTCCGGCCACATTGAGAGAACGGCTTCAATGTCCATTTCTTCTGCTTCATTGATTTGATCTCTCCCCATTTTAATCACTTGCTTAATCTTTGCATTACAAGACAGACAACCTGAAAGAACAACAATGGTTGATTTTGTCCTATGTTTTAGCCGAAGCTGCAAAATCGCAATCATAAAAAAGCTTAGAGATCAACCAAACTACTTGCTTGTGATTGGATGAGTTCTTGTTGGATATTTGTGATAGAAATTTTCAAAATTTAGGGATTATGATCATTGATCAATAACAGAATGCCATTTTTCTCTCTCTATGAGACTTCTAGTACCAAATTGACGTATCTCCTGAAACTTCTCCTTTAGAATTTCAAATTTTGAAACAAAAATGGAATCTTCTACATCATTTGCAACAGAAAGTAGCTAACTTTCTGCAACATTAGTGCTAATCAAGTCCAAATCATTTATGATCACCATTAATCAAATTCTAATTAGTCATTAGCTGGTTTAATTTCTTCCACACTGGAAGTGCAAAATCAGCACAAAACCATTGATTTTGATAGAAAAAGGACTAACCTTTATTGATTATTGACTGAAAAGGAGCAAACCCACTAAACCAGCAAAGAAGAAAAGAATAAAAATAGAAACTTTTCTATTTGAGGAAAATGGGCATAGAATATTTGTTGACTTGACTGAAGATCCGAGGAATCTCTTTAGCTGCTGATTCAACTTTTTTCAATTGAATTGTGTGAGAGAGAAGACAGAAGAATTAAAAAATTGCAGAGAAAATGAAGAGTACAGCATTTGAAGGTCAAAAATTTAGTGTTTATTATATAAAAATCGTGTCTTTGATCTTCCTGTTTGTTTGATTTTGATGTTCTATTTGAAAATTTACCAGATTATTATGTACATAGATACTTAATAATCACAAGTTTGGTAATTTTTAATGAATTGGACCAATCAGAGAAGAGGTTTTGTGTTTTTGTTTGTAAATTACAGCTTTTTCATTGAGAAAATTGTACAGGAGGAAACTTTTCCTTGTTATTTCTGGTAATTCCTAGGTGACACTCTTATGGTGGCGCGTGGATTTGACGCTCCACTATTGGTTCTTGGATTTGATACTATTGTGGCGGAGCGATATTTACATAATTAGACTCTGTTATTTTGGCTTGAATGGTCACCGGCAGAACGATAAAATTGAATTGAACTGAAATTTTATGAATAATTACTTTGAATTGAATGGAAATTTATTGAATAAATATTGGAAATAAACTAAAATTTATTAAATAAATATTAAATTAAAACTTATTAAATAAATATTGAATTAAATTAAATTAAATTGAATGGAAAATAAGTTAGAAAAAATCAGGAGGTTGTTTTGTATCTCAAATAGCAAGCATAAAATGAGTGATAACCAAAGATAGAAATGTTGTTTTATAATAACCAAAATAAAAGTAAATGGTCAGTTACACTCCCCGTGTATGTAAGTTCAAATAGAATGAAATAAAATGTGTACTAGCTATTGTGTGAATTTTGAGGTTGCATTGGATTAGAAATATAACGAGCATGAAAAATCATAATAAAAGGCATAATAATAAAATAATTATCACAACGTCAAAGGTGCCTCAATAATAATTTACATAAACAAAGAAAATATTAAAATTTAATTAGTTGGTAAACTGGTCCACTAATAATGAGACAGATATACTATTATCATTTTTGAGACAATAACAGTATAATTGTTAGATCATAAACAAACTTACTTTAGTTTTTTATTTTGTGTAAATCATCTACATAATAAGCGTAATTCTCCCACGTGACCTCGAATCACTATGCCCTATACATTACAAAATTCACGGATACAACTCCAATCATTATTGAAGTTTTAATGTTTTCTATTTATCCGCATACATATAAAAATTGATGTGTTGTTGCTCGTAAAATAATACATCGATATAGAATGAGAATATACAATAAAAAGGGGTATATACTAAGATAAGGAGAGAGATCAGTCTGATATGTATTACTAAATTCGATTGATAATTTAATTAGTAAGTGTAGGAAAATTACAAATAGTCATAGTAGAATGAACAATAGATCTAAGATTATCATATTGAGCGAAACTTTAAAAAAATTCATGTTTATTTTAATAACGGTGAACATATGATTTTAGATTGAGTTATGAAACTTGTGAAATTAAATGGATGTTGAAAGTTGTTTCTCGTCTTTTGCCATTCAAATAACAATTATAAAACGTTTAGTTACAACTGCATTTACCTATTCCATAGACAAAAAGTTGTTATAAGTAATCAACTACTTCCACATCTCACAAGATCGTGCACTTGACTGTGATAGTTGAATTCTGTAATGAAAACATTTTGCATTCGGATTTGAATCCTCTGCAGTAACTGCAAGGTGTAGTATGAGAGATAAAGAAATAAACATTGAATTTAATTTTTTTTTATTTAATGAAAGATCAATGAATCCCATCCATTCATTTTCAAATAAATAAACTTCTCTTTTTACTAACGGTAATCCAAATCCTTTGCATCCACACGATTCAAACTCATCGAGTAATATAAAAACCACTGATAGCCAATCCCATTTGTTTTTGACTTTATTTAATGTCACATAAAGTTTTTGTTTTTTCTATTAAGTGGAAAACAGCACTCCAGATATTGATGCTTAACATCCTAATATGCACCCTAATCATAAATTAACATACAAAACTTTTCAATTTTATGTCACATCATTTTCTTCTAATCTTCTCCCATGTTTCCTCATAATGGAAGTCTTATCAATAATTGATAGATTTACAAGTCTAATTAAGATATTAATCATAAATTTATGGGCCCATTTATTGTTGTTTGTTGTTTCTATTGATGACTATAAATTTGTAGTAGCTGCTTGTTATAGCTAGCAATTTTGTATCTGAATCACAAAATAATCGTCATTGTATGATAAAAATTGATATGGTCAATAAATCAAAGTGGATAAAAAAAGTGGAATTAGTTACATAATATAATTCAAGCATTGCTATTGTGGAACACATCTAATGATTCAGTTTGACTATAGGATTATATATTATGATGATAATTTGAGAAACAATAAACAAAACATTTCGAAATATTTGTCTCCACACGTGTTCTGTTATGTCTATTGATGCAATAATTTTGTGCTTAACAATTTTGTTATTGACAACGATTATGATAAATGGAAAAATGCATTTTTTGAAACATGTTATTTATTATATGTTATATTCAATAATAGTTTTATTTTATATTTAATCTAACAGACTTTTTAAATAAAAATGCTACTACATATCAAAGAATCTAACAAAAACGTGATATATATAAAACTAAATATATGTATATAAAATTTATTTCAATTATTATTAGAAGTCCAAAATGGCCCAGTAAACCAAATTTGATCTAATTTCTAACTTCTAAATTCTAAATATGATTTGAACTGAAAAAAAGTTATCTGACAAGTATTTAGAGATGCCAGTATCTAAAAAAAAGACCGGAATCATTGTAAAATTCCCCGATACCAACCCAACAGGCATATTTGTTAAACTCCTTGAAACTTCTTGAAAATGCTATTTATTGTATAAAATTAGAAGATGTTCATATGATAAGTGTTAAGTCAAACAATTAGGGAAAAAAGTTGCTAAAAGAGTTAAGAAAGTTGATTTCTTTTCAAAGAAGAAAACCTAAAATAACAATGGGACTTTCCATAACAGGCTCATAACAGAGCCCAATGCCTTCTTCCTCTTTCTCCTTTGTTTTCTCATCAAAATTCACCCTTTCTGCTTCCTCCGTTGCCCCAATTTCCCCAATTGTAAAACCCTAATTTTATTTTTTTAAACCAAAAACATCCACAGTCTTCTAGTCCAATTCCACTTTGTCTTTATGTATATATATGACCGCCGTGTAGATGCATGTCGGCGGAATAACGGTGGATCTCAATCGGTTCCTTCAATTTGTGTTCACCGTTTTCCTAATTGCTTTGGGATTGTTGCACTTGGTGAAGAACACGGCCTCAAAGTACTTCGAAGTCGACGCCAATTTCGAAGGCGGAGGCGGTGGTGTTACTGATCGGAATCTTTCGATTCTTCCTTCTGTTTCTATGGAGACTTGTGCCATTTGTGGTGACCCCGGGACGAAGAAGTGCGCCCGTTGTAAATCCGTTAGATACTGGTACTTTCTTTTTCCTATTGATTTCCCTTTTTCTTTCAATTTTATGGATACTGTATTTGATTATCGGTTTTGACGCTTGATTCTTCTCGGGAATTTGATGGCACTCTGTAGAGATACTAATTTGGGAATGAATTTGAATGAAGTTATAGCATTTAAGCCCTAATTGTTGATATGCGTTTATGGGATTTGAACCCTAACCATTAATTGTGTGTTTGTACAATGGAGACTAGAAGTTTGCGAGTTGATTATAGAAATTAAGAGTTAGCTCAACACTTCAATGTACAGACTATTGGTGGTTGGCTATCTACCTTCGGAATTTGAGTGTTTGAATTTACCATGAAAGGAAGTACCCATTGCATCTCAGTAGACATGACATCATCAGAAAGTCATTGATGCACTAACTTGAAAAAGATGATTTTTATGTTAAATGCAGTATGTTTTGTTGTTTGTGTTGTGACTTTATGGTACCAAAAGACTAGTCTGATGGGTGAAAGGGCTCAGTTGGCAATAAACGTCGCATTGGTTGTGTGACTAGCGATGTGGTTTCATCGAAACAGATACGATGCTAGGAAGTTCGTGTTTTTCTGTTTCATGTATGGACAACTGTTTATTTTCTATTATATCCCGCAAGTGAAGCAATCATTAGGATTGTATTTCTCCGTTTTAGTTCATGCGGGCGGTAATGGGGTATTCTTAGTGCTTTTCTTGATGAGAATTTTCTTTTTTTATGAATGTGGTTTACCATTTTGCTTTTCACTTTCAGCTCAGTAAAATGCCAAACAGAAGATTGGAAATCTGGACATAAGTTAAAATGCAAGGAACCGGCCAAGGTAAATTTAGAACAGAATGGGAAAACAGATTTTGGATTTAGAGCATCAAGTAGACCTTCGTCTGGTATTGCACTGGTTCCTACCAGTGGAACGACTGAGCTGGCAAACAAGACGAAAAAGGTATGTATTTGCTATTTGGATATAGCTTGCCTTCAGTTGTTTAGTAGCATTCCAGCTGGATTTGTTTTTTGATATTGTTCTACAAATTGAAATTTAGGATTATATGTTGATTTCAGATTCTTTTTCCCTATGAAGAGTTCATTAAGCTTTATTACTGGGACAAGGCATCATTCCCACCTTGCGGGCTGTTAAATTGTGGAAACAGGTACTGTCTTGCTCTCTTTACGTCCTTATATGTAATACATATCTTATAGAGACACTAGCAAGCTTAGCATTTCAACTAAATCGGTCTCACTTAACTAGTAGCAGGCTAATAGCAACCCGATTTATCCTTTCCCCTATTTTACTATTTTTGAGCCACATGCTAATTTCTTTTTTTCTTGCTCTAATTTACTCTTTTAAGAATTTTTTTCATTCTCATTTGAGTTTTATGCCCAGCTGCTTTGCCAATGTGGTTCTGCAATGCCTCACATTTACAAGGCCGCTTGCTGCCTATGTATTGGAGTACAACCATAAATCAGAATGTACGTGTGGAAGCTAGAATAACTTGTGGCCTTGTGTGTTCTCATTTTTTAAGGTTCTAAAATTTCTTACCGTGTAAATTCATTTTCTTTCAGGCAGGCGCAATGATTGGTGCTTTCTATGTGAGTTTCAAACCCACGTTGACAGAGCAAGCAGAAGTTCCAATCCATTTTCACCAATGAGAATCTTGTCTCGCTTGCCCAACATTGGCGGTAATCTTGGCTATGGAAGACAAGAGGATGCTCAT
>CAOJBJ010433263.1:0-11955 GCA_948291685.1 Euphorbia celastroides | reverse complement strand
TCAGCGAAGATACTTCGTCGCTGATCAGAAGGGGTTAAAACGAAAAGTTTTCAAAGACTATCTTTTAACTTGTGTTTAATCGCTAAAAGTCATTCACCCCCCCTCTGACACGTGTTATTAAGCCCAAGGGGACCAACAAAGACAATTATATTGTTAATATTCCCACATATACTATTAAATTAAAATTCAACATCAAAACCATTGACCTTAAATTATATTTGAGAAAAGTTAGAGTAATGAGATTCAAAAATAAATTCAATGATGCAAATAGACTACCATATATATAAACATTTAATGATACGAAATGCAACATATATTAACTGAAAATAAGATATTTCATAGGAATAAAACAATTTTCAAACTGAGCAAGTATGAACGTTTTTTCTTCTGCTTTATTTTTAGGAGCATTTAGTAATTTACTAACCCAAAAAGTGCGAGTAACATGTTTTTGAAAATTACGTGGCAACCTCAAAAGCAATATAGACTTCAAAAAATCAAAATAATCACATTTTGCTCAATCCTCCTTTTATTTTTAAAGGTATAAGCACAAGTGATTTCTTGTGAGCCTATGTAAAAGAATATAGTTGGAGAATTCAATTTATTTGCAATTTTTATATAAAATAAAATAATTTGATTTCCAAAAAATTGGAAAGATTAATTGTGGTCTCAACTATTCCACAATCATCAACGCATTTAAAACTGATACTTTTGTTGAAAACTTTCAATTTTAACTGTTACAACATTATGAATTGAATATTGGTGATGATAATAGAGGCAAAAATTTGTAATATACGAAAAACCAAAAGCACAAAGATTCCAATTTCCACAGTCCAAAAATTGGGTCTTGGACTCGTTACTGTCATCCTCTCTGGACACCCTTTCTCCATTATTGCTCTCTCTCTCTCTCTCTCTCTCATACATTAATTTGGGAATATTTGCACAAATCAACTGAGCCACTGATTTTCTTCCATTATTCTATCGTACCCTCAAAGCTGTCACCTTTTCCCCAAAATTGCAATAAAGATCTCAACTTTCTCAAGGGCCGGAACTGGTGATTATAGTGAGTGACAAAGAACTGCAATTTTAGAGGTCAGTGAGAGGGGCAGCTGTCTTTGCCTTAAAAGCTTTGCTGGCTTTGCTCTTTGGCTTCTTCTTCTTTAGTTTTGCCTCTTTTTTGTTTGATAAGGTTTTTAGATTTTGAGCTTCGGTTTCACTCAGGCCCACTGCCTATCTTTGTGGTTGTTGTTTTGACATTACCAGATGACGATTTGCAGAGAAAACGATGGCCTTTTCTGCATCTAATCATACCTGAGGCTACCCACCTTACGGTTCTGCTGATCTTGCTAGCACGGTTCACTTAGGTATTGGTTGATATTTTGTATTGTTTGATTGATTTGGACATCTGGGGCCTTCAATTGATCTGTGTTTTCTCTGCCCTTTTGAAAAAGGATCACGCTTTGATCAAAAAGAAGAAAAGGATCAATCTTGTTTTGTGCTGATTCTTTGAATTGGTCTCTTTTTGTTGTGTTGTGCTCTTTAGTTGAAGGCTGAAAGTTAAATCCTGGTTTCTGAGAAAGATGAGTGGAGCTGTGCTTGTTGCTGTAGCTGCTGCGGTTGGTAACTTGTTGCAAGGATGGGATAATGCAACCATAGCAGGTAAGTTTAGAATCTTTTGCTGCTTAAATTTCATGTTCTAATCTTGAATAAGTCGGATTTGCTTCATACTGCAGATGGCGAGTGATGCAATTTTGCTTGAATCAGTTGTTTTTCTACATTAAAGTCTTATATATGTTGGTTCTAATTTGGGATCATGTATTTAGTAGTTCATGTAGAACCATTTGCTGCTAAATTTCACGTCTCAATCCAAAATAAGTAAGACTTGATTCACACTGCAAATGATGAACAATTCAATTTTGCTAAAGATCCATAATTTTATTCGAAGTTGAAGTATTTTTAGTCAATTTTGAATCTTTTGTTGCTTGAATTTCATGTTCAATTTTAGATTAAGTCAGATTGATTCATACTGCATATGATGAATGATTTATTTTGCTTGAAATCTACCATTTTTCCGAAGTTCAAGTCCTTTTTGGTCAATTCTAAATTGGAATTGGGATTAAGGATCTCTCTTTTTGCAGGGGCTGTCTTATACATTAAGAGGGAGTTTAAATTGGAGAGCGAACCAACTTTAGAAGGATTGATCGTCGCTACTTCACTTATTGGTGCTACTTTAATAACCACATGTTCTGGAGCCATCTCAGACTGGCTCGGTCGCCGGCCTTTGCTGATAATCTCTTCTGTACTTTACTGTCTTAGTGGTCTTGTCATGTTATGGTCTCCAAATGTTTACATTCTACTCCTGGCTAGGCTTTTGGATGGTTTCGGTATTGGTCTAGCGGTTACTCTTGTCCCAGTTTACATATCTGAGACTGCACCACCCGAAATCAGGGGTCTATTGAATACTCTCCCTCAGTTCACTGGATCGGGTGGCATGTTTCTGTCATATTGTATGGTTTTTGGGATGTCCCTGACAAAAGCACCAAGCTGGAGATTGATGCTCGGGGTTCTTTCTTTTCCTTCTCTCATTTATCTTGCTTTGACAATATTTTTCTTGCCCGAGTCCCCGAGATGGCTTGTGAGTAAAGGACGGATGCTCGAGGCCAAGAAGGTTTTGCAGAGGCTTCGTGGCAGGGATGATGTATCCGGTGAGTTGTTTTGTTCCTTTGCAATTTTTTCTCGAGTTGTCCCAAAAAGTCGCTCTCATAAATTTTTTTTAGAATAATGTATTTTGCTCACTCATTTTGATTAGTTAGGAACTGTTCGATATGCTTTCCTATGACCAAAATTTGTTGCTTATAGGGAAAGCTTGAATATGGAGCTTTTTGGGACTACAACCTAGGAAAGAAATCCCAAACCTTAAAATTGTATTGAAAGCATGTAACATTAAATTATTATTTTTTTCTTTTTCTTTTTTTTTGTGATTGGACTTACAATAACAATAATAAAGCAAAACCTCATCCCTTCCCACCTGAGTGTGGAATCGAACCTGTGACCTCTAGGATCACAATTTCAGGCTTGACCACTAGGCTAAGACCATTACAACGTCAATGATCTTTTTCTTGTTCATTCGCCTTATCACAAACTTATTTAGGAGAATACACTTGGCTTACTATTTTTGACAATATGATGATAGTTAACCTTCGCACAATGATACTTAATACAATTCAATTGAACAGGTGAAATGGCTCTACTAGTCGAAGGACTCGGGGTTGGGGGCGACACATCAATAGAAGAATACATAATTGGCCCAGCCAATGACATCACTGATGACCAAGAGATAACTGAAGACAAAGAACAAATGAAGCTATATGGCCTGGGAGGCGGCCTTAGCTGGATAGCCAAACCGGTACCCGGGCAAAGCAGTATTCGCCTTGCCTCTCGCCCTGGAAGCATGATAAACCAAAGCGTACCTCTCATGGACCCTATTGTCACCCTCTTTGGCAGTGTCCATGAAAAGCTCCCAGACACCGGTAGCACAAGAAGCATGCTTTTCCCTCACTTCGGGAGCATGTTCAGTGTGGGAGGGCAGCAGAGAAACGAAGAGTGGGACGAGGAAAGCCAGGCAAGAGAAGGCGATGATTATCTTTCTGATGGAGGGGGCAATGATTCGGATGACAATTTGCATAGCCCTTTGATCTCTCGCCAAGCGACGAGCATGGACAACAAATTGGCGCCACCTGTACATGGGACCCTTTCAACCATGAGACACGGGAGTATAAGCGGCGAGCCGGTTGGTAGTACCGGAATTGGTAGCGGTTGGCAGTTGGCATGGAAATGGTCTGAGAGAGAGGGACCGGATGGGAAAAAGGAAGGCGGGTTCAAAAGGGTGTATTTGCACCAAGAAGGTGCACCGGGTTCTAGATATGGGTCTTTGGTTTCTGGTCATGGTGGTGATGTACCTGTAGAGAGTGAATTTGTGCAGGCTTCGGCTTTAGTTAGCCAACCGGCTCTCTTTTCTAAAGAGCTTTTGGATCAACACCTGGTTGGACCGGCTATGGTTCACCCTGCTGAAACTGCAGCTAAGGGACCTAGTTGGAAAGATCTTTTTGAGCCGGGAGTTAAGCGTGCATTGGTTGTTGGAGTCGGAATCCAAATTCTTCAACAGGTAAATTGTAATTTGCCATGACCCTGTTCTCTCGGACTTATAATGGCTGAACTGAACTGAACTGAACTGAACTGCACTAATATGTCTTCAATGCAATACGCCTACATGCTCAAGTTTGAATTTTTGTTTTTTGTGTAGTTCTCGGGCATAAATGGGGTTCTCTATTACACCCCGCAAATTCTCGAGCAAGCTGGTGTTGGTGTTCTTCTTTCGAACTTGGGAATTAGTTCGGCTTCTGCATCTCTTCTCATTAGTGCTGTAACAACACTGCTAATGCTCCCTTGTATAGCTGTGGCCATGAGGCTTATGGACATTTCTGGAAGAAGGTACTTAATTTTGCTTAGGTTTTCGATCCTTCTAGAAGGTTCTCCCTTTCTGATACTCAAATCACTTGTTTCATTTGCAGGAGTTTGTTGCTTTTCACAATCCCGATCTTGATTGTCTCTCTCCTCATCCTAGTCCTAGGAAGTGCAGTGAATCTAGGGAGCGTTGTCAATGCATCGATTTCAACTTTCAGTGTTATACTCTACTTCTGTTGCTTTGTGATGGGATTCGGTCCAATCCCTAACATTCTGTGTGCTGAAATCTTCCCAACTCGGGTTCGAGGCCTCTGCATTGCCATTTGTGCCCTCACTTTTTGGATTGGTGACATCATTGTCACATATTCACTTCCCGTTATGCTTAAATCGATCGGTCTTGCCGGTGTTTTCGGGTTATATGCAGTTGTGTGCATCATATCACTGGCATTTGTTTACTTGAAAGTTCCAGAAACCAAAGGCATGCCCCTCGAAGTCATTACCGAGTTCTTCTCTGTAGGAGCAAAGGCGGTAGCTGAAAAGGAAAACTGAATCGTTTCAAAATTTTCATTTTCAATTGATTGTTTCCTTTCGGGTTTTCTCTTGGTAAGCAAGAATCTCTAGTTTTGTAGAAAGAAAATATATGTACATTAACCATTGTTGGTTTTGGTGTTTACATGACCTTCAAGTTTTGATTTTTGTGACTTTCTGGATTTCATGAGCTTGTAGTTTCTTTCCGGGTTTGGCTAAACATTCTAACAAGTTTAGGGGCTTTTTTAACCGGCACCAGGTCCCCAGGACCCAAATCTAATCCAGGGGTGAGGATTTAATGTTGCATTAATTGACTGTTTTATAATGTCAATAAAATATTCAACAACAATTTCTCAGCCCTTGGATTGGATGTGGGTTCTGGGAACCCAGTCCCAGTTATAAATTCCCCAAGTTTAGAGGCCAAAACTTTTTTTTTCAGTACCACAGGCTGCAGAAAGGCTGGAAATGTTGAGAAAGCCGAGTTAATTAATTTATACATTTCAGAATTGCTCTATTCCGAATACCAATCTGTTTCTGTTTTACATATTATAGACAAATTTTTGTACATAAACTCCCAAAAAGGGAACTGAAGCTGCAAAATGTCGATGAACATACTGATCAATGAAGCCAAATGGCACTATTATCCCTCTCTTGAGAAACATTCCTTTCGATTCTGGCACTGCCATTAACAGACTGATCATAGTGAACTGTTAAGTCATCTCGTTTTCGTTTTGACTTGCTCTTTGACTTGTCTACCTTATCATCAGCAAAAGACAGGAATGTCTGAAGCCTTCTCGATCTAGAACTGGTGTGGACCGAAGATTCTGCAGGATCTTTAGCAATGTGGTGGTTAAACTGCCGTCTCACCCTGCAAAAGTAGATAAAGAGGGCAACAAAACAAGCAATGCCACAAATGAGAAACAGCCCCCAGAAGCTCTGCAACTGAAGCTGATCTGAACCATCGGTGTTCTGTGAACTGCAGATCGATGTTTTTAGCCACTTGTCATGAATCTTCTGAAGCTCACCGTTCTCTGATAGTGTGAGAATAGCTGTTGACATGTCAATGGCTAAAGGGGAATCTCTTGGAAATGCCTGAAAACATATGAATGAGTGGCATAAAGTTCCCGTAGGCAAAGTTTAGAGCATTCATACGAATGGATTTCGCTTATTTGTTAGCTGCATTCACAGCTCAAAGACCAAAGTTCGAAGCTTTATAGAGATAATTTGCAGTTTGGTCCAAAGTTGGCCAAATACATCACGAGTTCCCTAAACTTGGCACAAGTCGCCTAATGCCCCCGGAACACTGAAAAATTCCCCTTAACCCCTTAACTTGCAACAGTGTACAAGTTTTCCCCTTCAACTTTAAAAAATGCATTAGTTTGCCCCCTAAATACTATGTGTCAGCTTGTGGTTGGCTAGACTTTTCAAAGATGTCATTTTTCTCTCTCCAACCAGAATATGACACGTGGCATTCAAGGGGTAAACTAGTACATGTTTTGCAAATTGAGGGGGTTGATGGGACTGTTCTAAAGTTCAGGGGACAGTAGGCTGTTTATGACAAGTTTATGGGGCTAATGACGTATATGGGTTCCAAAGTTTGAAGCTTTGGCAAAATCATGAGAATTGACTCTTATCAGTTCCTAATTTCGTATGACAAGTTTATGTCTGGTACCATAAGTTGCTTAGCAGTTATCACGCTATGAATCTTTCAATGTTTCTAGTCATTTTATAAATCCTTTACGCTGAAACAAGAAATCTACTAGTTAGAGATTGAGAACTCACGAAACCCCAGCCACTTTTAGTGAACTCTTGGCCTCTAATGGAGAACTGGCAATTCTCAGAAAGGAAAAGGTCCACATAAGGCCTTTCATCAACCACAGCAGCCACAGTTCCATTGGCCAAAGCATTTGCGTATTCTTCAGGCGAGCCAAGAGCGACAAGTCGGTTTTCAGCAACATTGAGCTCCTCATTTAGGTAGTTTTCCGCAAAGGATCCAACTTGGTACCCGATTCGTTCGGTTGTTGTCACCAAGGAATCAATGCTTTTAATTGGCGACGATAGTTGTTGAACTGTGAGTATTGATGTTAGACTTGCAGTGTAGCTTGAATTGATGATCAAAACAACGAAAAGCCAGATTAAAAGCACTAGTCGACCGAGTGTGCTTAATGTGTTCTCTCCTGCGAAGTCAATTAATTGCATAAAGTAATGATGAGTTGTTGATTGCATAAGCTACAAAATGAAATTGTAGTGAAGAGCTAATAGTTGAACCCTCTACTTTGAACAATTTGTCACTTTGGCCCATAATTTGACCTTTGAATGAACATTCTATTCTGTTACAGTCACATGTCATACTAACAGAATTGAAGAGCCAGTTCACAAAAAGTCACGTAAATGGGTCAAATGTAGAAGAATCGAAGAGCTGAAGTGACCGATTGTGCCAAATATATAGGCTAAATATTAGCTTTAGCTACAAAAAACTGAGAAAAGGACTTACTGTGAGAAAAAAACATAGTTGAGAAGCTAAACCTGCAACATTCAAAATAAAACCATTCGCCTAGTCAATACACAAATAACCAGAAAAAACACACACATATGAAAAGGCAGAAGAGGTATGGTCCTGTTAGCTTTATTTTAGCCCAAACACCTTCAATCGACTCGAACTTTCGAAGTTACAGCAAGAAACAAGCAGATAAAGTATCAATAAACTGAAATGCTACATTTAGTACTTACCAAAGAATTGTGACAACTTGCTTCTTTGGCGGTCCACGGAACTCATCATTAATTCGATGTTCAAGAATCCACACAACAGCTCCAACAATAAGGAAAAAAACTCCTATAACAGCCCACATAAGTGGAGTAAACGGCTTCAAAAATGCCCAGGCGTTTGAATTCTGTTTCTTGACTGGAGCCACGACAACTAGACCCGATTCTATGTATGGCTGGGTAAAGTCAACCATCCTTGTCCGGTTCGTGACGATTGCAACGTCTCCAACAACACCATCAAAGACCTGCAAAAAAAATTTCCCAAGTTCAATAATGCAATAAAGTTTCAACCTTTTTGTACTCAGAGTCAAAATACTCACACCTAGAGCGATCTGATTCACTAGTTCTGAGTAGCTCGGGTTCTTATGGCCATCTCCGAATAGAATGAATTTGTATGGAACTGCATAGGGAAGCAGCTTTATAGCAGCAATAAACACATCAATGCAATATCCCTTTACTGTTTTGCCACCATCGACTGTTGAGACAAAGTCTCTGTAACTAACCCGATTTGGAACTCCAATTCTTAGTTGCCTTCCATTGTCAGGGAAAACCCATCCTCGAGGCTGTGTTGTCACTCCTCCAGGCCATACAACACTGGACAACTGCTGGCTTGAACTGGAACGGTTTGCCGGTTTTTTATAAAGGGTCTCTGGGGGCAAAATCGATAACCCGGAATAGTTGGACCAATATCCAATCTGCTGATACCCGGTATCAATCGCATTGATGATGTCAAACGCGGGACGGAAAGGTGACCGGTCTGAAAGAAACCGAAAAGGTCCAGTTAGGCCTGTCATATGGGTGTTCAATATGTTTTCAAGCAATTTACTTCCCCCGTCAAAAATGCTCAATGCTGCAAGATTCAAAACCCAGCCTCCAAGATCACTTAACTTTGGGTCATCAGAAAATGAAATATTGTTTCCTTGATCTAAAAACAACTTGACAGCATGAGCAAGTAGCCAAACAGTATCATAGGCATATAGGCCATAGGGGTTCAACCCGATTGAGCCGTTGCTTAGTTGACTCCATCTTGACTCGAAATCCCTTCTTCTTTTCGAGTCCGGGACATGGGGACGAAGTGTGAGAGACCCTTTAATGGAATTTGAAACATTTGGAGAGAGAGGCGAGTTTGAATCTATAACAGTAGACAGCCAAGAAGTACCAAACCAGACAAAGCCGTTTTCCATCATGTTAAGGCTCCTAGCAACATCAAAGACCAAGAGACCGGTCTGCAAGAAAGTATGCAAAACGATCACTCGGGATTCCATACTTAGAATCTTGACCAGTTCATTTTCAACATCGGTTCGCTTGGCTGTTGGATCTGGAGGAAGTGCTGCTTTATATGAAATTCTGCAACGTTTCTCAGCAAGTTGGTCTGCTAATATAGTTATGCCATTTCTGCTCTGATCATCATCACTATAGATTGCAATTACATCAGCCCATTCATAGTAACTAATCATGTCGGCAATGGCAGCCATCTGAAACAAATCATTGGGAGCTGTTTGGACAAAATAGGGATATTGGAGAGGCGATAAGGTGGGGTCTAGGGCAGTGAAGGATAACAAAGGAACATGAAGCTCATTTGCAAGATGAGATAGCACATGAGCCATTATTGAATTTTGTGGACCAATTATAGCAACTGTATCAGCCTCCATAAACCGTAATGCTGCGATCAAATAAGATAGACCGTCAATACAGAGACTAACTATGACCAATTTGAAGTTTGAAAAACAAAAGGAATAAACTTTAGGGATTTCCATATACAACAAATGTCATAAAAGCATATAGGGAAAGAAAGCATACCACTGATTATGCCCATGAATCCACTGAAGTTCGAATCGTGTATATTTATAGACAATTTCCTACCACCGAGAATTCTTGGATCAGAATTTATGTCATTCTGAGCAGCCTCAATGGCAATCTTTGAAACTTTTCCATTTATGGTACCAAAAGTGAAAATAGCTCCGACATTAATAACACCAGGGCCAGAAGTTGCAGCATCAGATAGAGATATATATAGATTGATACAGAACAGGAACAAAGAGATATACCAAACCATATTCATAATTCTACAACCTAAATGAAAAACAAGAAAAACAAAAAGTCGATAGAATAGTAAAGTTATGTAAGCCCAGAGAAAAGGGAAAATTAAATGCAAATTGAACAATGCAAATAGTGTCTTTAATGAGAAGATATAGCAGACATCAAGACAAGCATCATTCAGAAAATTATTCACTAGCAGGAAAAGAAGTATAAGAAATAATTAAAATCTAAAAGCAGAGAGCACAAAGGCAACAAAGTTAATATTCCTTAATTAAGAAAACAAACTTTATCTACCAAAAATCATATTTTCAAAATACCCAAAACGAAGAAAGTTGGAGAAGAAGCGAACAATGCGTATCAAAGAATACCCACCAAGGACTCAAAACAAGAATATCGTCAAAGGACCCCATTGCTAAACATAAGGAATTTAACCCACCAATCCTGCAAAAGTTAAATTTCATCAAAGTCCAGAAAAAACCCATCAAAAGTCAAAAAGGGAAAACAAAGAAATTGACACTTAACCAGAATAAAGCTTCAAGCATCACAAGAAAGAGGAGAAAGTACACTTACCTAAAGGAATAAGAATATGTTGAAGAAAGGTAAAGGAGAGAACTTAATGAACTGGGTTTTCTGCTAAAGAAATGTAATGACAAATGGGGGCTTAAATCCTTGAAAAAGTTTTGGAGTACAAGAAAATGAACGGTGTGTGTGGTTTTGGGGATAATTAAACAATTGAGGAAAAGAACAATTTGTTAATGTTTGATTGTGGTGGAATTTGATAGTGCTGTGTGTACTCCATGGAGGAAGAAAATGAGAAGCCAGGTGATTGGGTCCACTAAAAATGGAGGCTTTGACCTTTGTTAAATGGGCATGTTTATTTTGAGGGGAGAGAGATTCTCTAGACAAAATTATGTTCATATTTGAATTGGTTGGAATTAATATCATGTGAATTATGATTTTATGACTATATGGCCTTCCAACTTTCAAACTTCTCTTTGGATTTTTTCATGTATAATTGTCCTTTGTAGTTGTTCATTAACAACAACAATATGTAATTAAACTATTTATATAGTTGATTAAGATGTTGAGCTTTCAGTGGAATGGCCTATCATCTCTTAGTTAATGGTTTCAAAGTCTACAAATCTAGAGAACGTAATATCAATAAATCATACAAGTTTTTTTTATAAGAATTTACAACACACTAAAGCATGAAACATAGTGTTCCTCAATGCGACTTATCATACTCATAAAGCTTTAGCCTTTTCGTCCTACTAAATTACATAACATAATTGTAAATGATGGTCAATACCAAAATATGTGAACAATTTTATTTAAGATAACTTTGCATTAGTCTTAGATTTCTCTCCTATGTTAGATAACAACAAATTTGAAAAAGATCACCGATCAAGCCCTATGACTTCAAAGCAAATCAAAATTAAATAATTAATCAAATGGTGTATAGTTTATCAACTATACAACTATTATACTTGATTAAACATATATCAGTACTCGAGAGTTGAGAGACAATTTAGTGAATTGTAATGTATAAAAATGAAATTATTAATAATACAACTTGAAGTTTTTTACATGTTCTTGTGTACCCGACACCTATTCTATTCAAGTAACATCAACCTAATCAAAATAAATAATATCAATCATATTTACTGTTCGCAACTCACCTATAAAGTCCGAAAAATGAATTTATCCAATTCATTGTACATCCAAAACATTGGATATTACTTTGTAATTAATATCTACTGCATAAAGTTTGACAGGATTTGCTAACGGTGGAAAGGATGAAATTCTTCTTCCTAAAAAGTAAAAACCCTTTTTATTGTTAAAATTCCCCATATGTTTAATATTTTGTTTCTAAAAAAATAAATATAGTTTAATTTTGATCACTATAGAATTTATAAGCAACCAAGACCAAATAATATTATTTTCATAAAAAAAGTTTTTTCATGTATAAGTTATAAGTGATCGGCAAAATGAGTAACACATATTATTATGTTTTACAATTTCTCTATTTATAATGTTAATATAACTATTTTAAAAATTTCCGCCCGGTCCTAGGCGTTATTTTGAGGTTTGCTGGCAAACTTTGACTTCTAGGGCGCTAGGCCGATTTATCGCCACTCAGACCTCGCCTTGCACCGTATTGTC
>CAOJBJ010433200.1:0-11150 GCA_948291685.1 Euphorbia celastroides | reverse complement strand
ATTCGGTATGTGTTTAATGTTTATACAATTCCTTTTTATCCGTTGTTTTTCTCCCAATTTCTTCTCGGTTTCTGTCTCTGCAATTTTCTGCTTGTTTTCTCTTTTCTTTATCATTGTTCTTTTAATGAAATTGAAGCTTTCGGTAATTGATTGTCCATGGAATTTTGTTTCTGTGCCTTGAGAATTTGCTTATTCGATTCGTTCAGTTGAGATCTTCGAATGTGAACTACTATAACAATAGTCTGTTCTATTTACTCTGTTTAGTTGTATAGAAACTTAGATAAGTCTCCTTGAACATGTTGATCTAAGTAGTTACTTTATTTGTAATTTGATTTCCTTTTGTTGTTCCATTCAGTATCCAAATGTGCTAGCCGTGATTGTACATTGTGACTCACAGTCTCAAACTTAGATTAATCATGCCGGACATGCAAGCTCAAGTTAATGATTTTCTTAACAAGCTTAAGAAGCGGTAGATTCCTTCTATCATATTTTTTTTCTCGTGTTAAACGTTTTGTGGTAACATTGTTTGTTGTGGCAGTAAGTTGAGGGTTCACAAGCCACGGCCAGGCACACAGCTGAGCTACTAAGGTCTGTTATTTCACAGCAGCAGGTGCCTTATACTAATCAGGCTGGAGCTTTAATTGATGCTGTCAAAGCTGTTCGAGAGCAGCTAATTGCTGCAAATCCTGCTGGTATGTATGAGATTTAGTTGATTAGTGTAGAAATATTGTGTGCTATATGTTCAGATGTCTGGCTATTTATTTAGTGGTTAGCTTACCCAGTGAAGTAACAATAAAGAGTTCACTTTATTATGATAACTAGAAGCACAAACTAGTGGCAGATATGTATTTCTTATACATGGAGTTATATCATAAAAAGGTAGATTTTTTTCCAAACTCGCTAAATATCACGATCATTATCATCTTTTTTCTTTCATTAGACTTGTAATTACAGCAACGTTACTCTGCAAGAATATAACTTCACATTCATTTATCCAATCATTTTAGGGGCATTGAACATTCCTTTCAACATTGTTGTCTCAGCAATGCTTCTGCTTTGTATTGTTATATGCTAATGTTTTACATTATGGAAAAAGCAATGTATGTATGACTGACCATTCTTGTCTCAGTGAAGTCCAATATGCATCAAACGATGCATGGGACTGATTTTCATTTCAGGAATCATTGATTGTCCAGTTCTTTTTATTTTTATATGTGAATCATGTTTTCAAGTTTTCAATTGATCTTTGCATTATGTAAACAATTTGCAGAGCTGGCTGTTGGTAACATAGTAAGGCGTATTTTGCACATTATTAGGGAGGAGGATCTTTCTCTTTCCACAGATGCTGTTGCAGGGTTGAATTTATAACCTCTGAGTGATGATGATGATGATGATCACTGTGATGATCACCCAGTTTTATCCGCTGCTGCAGCAAGAAGCGCTCTGTGCCCACCTTCTTTGCAAACTTTATTGGAGGACATGCCTGACTCAACAGCTCTTCCTTGCACTTCTTCATCAGGCGGTGATTCAGAAGGAAAAAGAAAATGTAAGCTATGTTTTTTCTGTGATCCTTAGGTCTTTATTTCGTAAACACTGCATTTGTATCTTTCTGGAACCTGAATTGATGGAACCAGCATATATATAAATGGTACTGAAAGCTGGCTCGTTATAATATTTTTGATCTTGGGCTTTTGTTTTAATCCATTCCCGGGCTGTGATTTTCCTTATATCCTTGAGAAGTAGACAACACATGTCTTTTTGGTATCTAATCAGTTCTTTTCTGTAATCAGACGCTGATAAAAGTTCTAGAAGTCGGAAGCTGAAACATGATGTCGTTGTAGCAGTTAATGAGCTTATAGAAGACATTACTACTTGTCATGAACAGATTGATGAGCAAGCAGTGGAACATATCCATCACAAGTAATTAGTTTCTCGTTTCAAGCACTTCCATATCTTGCGATTTGCTTAGTGTTTATATTTTCCTACTTGAAGGAACATCCTTGTTCTAAGATGGTCGTTGAACGAATAGTCCTGTTCTTGTTTAACTCTCTGATATCTATATTCATATTGGATCCTCCAATCCTTTTATTTCCATTTTGTTCTGCACCACTAGTGTGTCTTCATCATCTCTTGGTTTTACTGATCCAATTATTAATTTTTGTCATCAGTGAGGTAATCTTAACTTTAGGAAGTTCAAGAACAGTTTTGGAATTTCTCTGTGCTGCAAAGGAGAAGAAACGATCATTCCGAGTATTTGTTGCTGAGGGTGCGCCCAGGTTTGTTCAAATGGTTTAATCTTTGTTTGTAATTGAGACCGTCTTTTTACGGTGGTGCAATTTGGGCATTCTCTATTGTTAAATTCTCATCATTAGTTAGCATTCCTTCAGGTATCAAGGACATCTTCTTGCTAAAGATTTGGTTGCAAGAGGTTTGCAGACAACTTTGATTACTGATTCTGTAGTTTTTTCCATAATTTCTCGAGTGAATATGGTAAAGATAATTCCAACCTCCTCCCTTCATGGTTCCTGCAAAAGTTATATGAACTGCTACTCATTTGGAACTTGTGCATGAAGGTTATGGTTGGAGCTCATGCAGTCATGGCGAATGGAGGTGTCATCGTGCCAGTTGGGTTGAATATGGTTGCACTTGCTGCTCAAAAGCACGCTGTCCCTTTTGTTGTGCTTGCTGGAAGTCATAAGGTATTTTGTAACAGCTTGCGTTGGATATATGGGAGTGAGCGAGTGAGCAGTTTTCATCAGTTCTAATTCTGGAATAGCTTGCATGGTCTACTGCCAAGTTGATTAGATCCATTGATAGTTGGTTCGCAGAATGGGAATGAAAATGTTTTTTATGGATAAATTAACTTTTATATTTGCTCATGTATAAGATAATCGTATGAGGACAAATGTAGAAGCTCAGCTCACAGATGGACATATTACATCTTTTCCAGCCTACATTAGCCAGTCAGCTAGGAATGCCGGTGGCAGTAAAGCAGGGCATTGCCACTTTTGACTTTCTCGTGTGCATGGGTGAAGGTTGCATTTGAACAATAACATGACTATGCGCTAGCAAACTATCTGATTAGTTCTTAGATTAGCTTTAGTTGAGTCGGAATTATATGTGACAGCTCTTATTGGGCTAATCTACTGTGTTTCTTTGAATGGTGATTAGTGTGAGCCAAATGTGAGATCATGGTTTTAGACTGTTAATCTGATGCTGAAACTGAGGGTTAAAATGGTTCATTCTTTGTCTTTTGACGTAAGCTGCTCTCCTGCATGGCAGTTATGCCCGTTGTACCCACACAATCCTGAGGTTCTACTAAATGAATTGAGATCCCCATCTGAGCTGTTGGATTTGGGAGAATTCTCTGATTGCTTGGATTTTGGAGTAGGCACTGGTTCACCTCTCCTTCATGTTATCAATCCGACATTCGACTATGTCCCTCCAAAGCTTGTTAGGCTGTTTATTACTGACGCGTAAGTTCAACTACACTTTAAGGATTGAACTGACAGGATAGATTCATTTATTACCATTTTATGATTCATGTACCATGTGATGGTGTTTGTTGATGATTTATCTATTGTCTCTCTAGTTTTTAAATTTGTTATACAATAGTACTAACAATCATTATTTAACAGTGGGGGACATAATCCGTCATTCGTGTATAGACTCATTGCCGAACTCTACTCTGCTGATGATTTTGTTTTGCAACGGAGACTTCCTTAGGGAACTGAAGAGTTCTTAAGTATATATGAAGTATGTATTCTGTTCTTCATTGTGTCTCAGCATATGTGTTCTCATCTTTCTTGTGTCTCAGCGTAATTCATTTCAGTACATCCATCACTTTATGGAATCATGCTATTGCAATTAAAATTACCTAGACTTCCTGTTGAATATGGCTTAACTGATATTTACTACCTCAAACCTGAAAGTCGTGTACTTTCTGCAGTCTTCTTCTGTGTTATCTAGCAGCATATCTTTGAAGTTTCTTAGTGATAGCTTTTATGGTGTGGTTGGGTTTATACTCGGGGGTTTTGTTCACAATTGATTAACAGCAATCCTATATGAAGGATGATAGTTAATAGCTTCGTTAAAATTATGAATTTATGACCCGAATACATATTCTAACATGCTATACATTTCCTGCAGTGCTTGGAACAGCTTGCTTCGGTTCCTGAACTAGCAGTTCAGAAGCTGTTTGTTACATTCAAGTCACCTTGCTCTGGGATGCTTCGAAATGGATGTGGGAAAATATTAGGAGACTTTAATAAGCTTGTTATGGTACAATATAATCCTTCATATAAAAAGTCTGGGCTGATTTTGATTGTAATATGCACAACAAAAGAATATTCTTTGCTGATTGTGATACAGAAATAATTAATCTGCTAAAAAGATAAGTGAAGAGCTCAATTTTGTTGCCATTATACTACAATTATGCGAAGGAATACAAAAAATTACAAATTTGGAGAATTCGTCTGGCGTTAGACAGATCTAACTGGTGAAACTAACCCACTTAACCTAAGAACAAATACAACATGAGCAATAGTGTATGCTTGGATTCATATGTTACGATGCAGTATCGAAACTGAAACATGATCAGTTATGTTCAACATCAAACCAGAAATAGACATTGGCCCGAGAATAAATAACACGAACTCGCTGCAAAGCCAAGTCTCCATTAGTTAGAACAGCCTTGGCACCTCCTTCGATTCTTGTTTGCAGAACAGTAACACTGTTGGCTCTAGTTTTGACAGAGGAGAGAATCTCACCGGCACCAGCAGTACTGACAATAGGGCAGGAGAGGTAGTCCAGAGGGTCGGTCTCACACTGGAGAATGCAGCCATCAATGGTTAGCCTTCCACTTCTATGAAGCAAGCAGCATCCCAGCTCTGCTTTCACTGTCAGGTTTGCCAATTTGCACGGCGCTTGGAACTCCAAAGCACTGTTCACAAAAAACAAAAGGCATACATCAACCTCTACCATGGCAGACAAAAAAGAACTCTCAGTCAAACATACAATCTTTACCCACTGGAGTAGAAAATGAAAGGTGGTGGCATCTCTCCTGTTCACATAATACCAATCCGCTTCGAATAAAGATTAAGACTTTCAAAATCCATTGAACCATGTGACACAAGACTCAGAAACATTATAAAACTTTCCCATAGTTCTACTCTTAAACTGTTGCTAAATGGAGTATTGGAGTGTCACAACACAAATATTATCCTATGATGTTCCCAAAGGTCAACTGTTAGGCATTAAGTCATCAAATCGTGATCTATTTCAGGGACATCTATAAGTGGAGACCAATAACTAAGATCCAAAACACAAACTTTCTCGGCCCCATATCTATTATCTATACCTGATATTTAACCCATGCACGCATTCAAATTATATGATGACAAGCTCAAAGCATATGATAAAGAGTAATACATAGGCCAGAAAAAGTCTAGCAATGTACTACACTATAAAGCCCTTGAGATCCACCAGAATAGCAGATCAGCATAATGATTTTACACTCGAACTCTCACAAAACAATCAATGCAAGAATATAAAACATACCTTTCTGAACCCCGTGAACAGAAGAGCATTGTTTCATCTGGAATCTCACCTCCACCAATCTGACAAAGTTGAATTCAAAGATCAGATTGAAAATGTTCAGAAAGAAACTCAAGATTTTCTATGGCTTTCAAGCATTGAAGATATCCCATATTGACAAACAATGACAAGAGCGATAAATAAAATAGAGTAGGTTGGGTTTTAACACAAACGCTCTCAAGTTCCATGAAAAATTCCACATCAAGAAAATTTACAAGGACTCAAACCAACTTATGCTCTCCGCTTGATACTAATCAACATAGTTGGTAACTTGGTATTAGTCGAATTTGGTAAAAGGCTTATCCAATAAAATAACTCACTTGATTAAGAGTTAAAATAGATATCATCACTGCAAAACATGTAAACCACATTCTTTTGAGGTAATAAATCAATCTACTGATAAAGTACCATCACACATAAAGAAAAGGGAAAAAGTACTGTTTAGTAGCCAAAAATTTACATTATGTCATCATCAATAACAATTGGCCCTCATAATTAGCCAAAAGCAAAGCATTACCATAGCATGTATAGATAATCAGCACCTACCAGACAAAGAGGTTTAGTTATTTGAATATTAGAGGCAAGATGATTCCCACCCGCAGAGATAAGAATGGTGTCGCCAGGTCTAAATACAGCAGTATAATGATCAGCGTTTCTGGTATACCAACCTATTATAATGGTGTAAACAGACTACATAATACCTAGCAGCAGAGACAGCCATCTCAATGCTGGGGAACACTCCAGGTTCTGATATATCTTTGATAGAACGTTCAACACGGAGCCACAAGCGAGGATGACATGCGAAAAAATGCCACCTTTGGCAAACAAGCGCAGTGTTATACCGATCTGCAAACTCCATACCAATTCATGATACAAACTGCAAACATTTATCTCATACATTTAGGGCATAAAGTGCACCATAGCAACTAGATAGCATTGAATTGGTCATCCTATTGAGCCAAAATTCTGAATCAACGTATGCAAATGAAAGAACACATCAAGCCTTTGATATGCAGGAGAAAGACATAGCCGAGCAACACATCCTCAATCTAAAGTGCAACTTTCACCAAACCCATTACAGAACACTGAACTCACTTGAAAAGTGCACATGCAATGATCTAAGATCACATATTTATATTTGACACATAGTGCTCCATTATTTCAGCCTTTCAGCAAAATATTCATCAATAACCCAGTACCAAAGATATATTCTTTCCCCCCTAATTGCAAATTTCCCTCCTCTAAGCTGAAGGCCATTCATCCACACATCGAAAAGGTTACAGTTTCCCCTACATTGGGCAAACACCATTACCGATATCACATCAATTTAAAAAATCACATTGTAAGCTAATGAGAGATTAATACTACACAACCGACACAAATCCAAGATTCCAGCTTCTAAGAGCAAATCCAGATAGCTCAATCAAACAATTGAATTAAGACAACATTTCCCTTCGATTAGGGTCAAAAATAGACAAAAGCATCACAAATTAAACAGAGACTGAGCAAAAATGCAAGGAAAGAGAAGAAAGACCTGGAATTGGAGCTAAGAGGCTGAAGATGTGCATAAGGCAACCATCATCAAGATTGTTAATTAGACAAGAATAAGATGAAGATAAAGATGCAGACTTTCTTCTGCGCTTGAAATCCCTATTGAAATCCTCCATAACCCACCACCTAATTCTTCTTCTTCTTCGTCTTCTCCTCCTCGGTGGTGTTGGCTTAAATGATTTTAGTCGCTATATCGGTTCCATGGATTACCCAAAATTTCCCAATCTTTGACTTGACCAGGGCAGGGGCTAAAGGCTTCAGTAAATGGGCTAAAGGCTTATTCACTAAATGGACTTCTTCTTATAATTTTGTTAGACCAAAATTATAGTTCATTAGTGAATCAACCAATATAACTTATAGAAACAGTAACGTAAAAACCTTACAAAATAAATGTATTCATCTTCAATTCGAGGGTTATTATTCCGTTAGTTGTAACAATTTGACATTATGGAATATCTTTATATTTGGCTCACTCTAACCTTAGGAATGTTAAATGATCTAATCAATGACAGTTAATGTGGCCCTTTATTTGTTTGTTTTTACACTCATTTTTTAAAGCATAACTTACTCACGTTTATATAAAAATAAATTATCTTCTTATCATGGATAGCTGTATTGTTAATATCATCATTTAAATATGTAAATTACCTTATTTATTAAGTCAATGACAATTTCCACGACTCTTCCCAAATTATGACAAAGACAAGGGCCTTTTTGGAATTTTGCACAGGTGAGCAGGGGCATAAACGTCAACTAAAAATTTGTTCCATTTCCTCATCTTGGCTCAGTATTAGGAGGGAAAATAGAATCAGAAAAACAAAGGAAACTGAAAACTTTTCACCATTTGTGTCAAAGTTTGCGAGGAAAATATGGCTACTCTGAGAGTTCCAGAGGTTGTTCCTTCTCCTACTCAGGACGCTGAAAGACTCAGAAAAGCATTCCAAGGTCTCTGCTTTCTCTCTTCTCATTCCCCACTTTGATCCTTTCATGGCTTTGATTACTTATTTTGATACAAAATTTCTCATCTTTCTCGCTTTTGATGTTGATTCAGTCCAATTTCTTGTTTGTGTTAGAGTTCATTGACGGGGTTAAGTATTTCTTGATCTTGTTTTGGGTTACAGGATTAGGGACAGATGAGGATGCAGTTACATGGATCTTAGGGCACAGGAATGCAAGTCAAAGAAAAACGATCAGAGAAATTTATCAGGAGCTTTACAAGGAATCCCTCATCGATCGTCTCGATTCTGAGCTTTCTGGTGATTTTGGTGTATGGTTTTAATACTTCTGAATCAATTTTCAGTGGATTCATTGATTAGTCAGTAGTTTGGCAATCTCTTGATATTGATGAACACTTGACCTCAAATAGAGCTTTGAGTGGTTGGATAATCCAAATTCCCAAACCCATGTACCTAGCATGGGTTAAGGCTTGGTTGTTGGTTTCTTGCTGGGTTCTTTTTTAGTTATTAGCTTATTGAGTGTGATTTGTAACATGATGTGGGAAAAAAGTTATTTGATAACCAACAATTTTCTTGCTTGATAAGCATAATCTAGTTATTTGATAACAGATTAAAATATAGGTTTGTATAAAATTCTGTTTTTACTGCAATTTGACACTTTGGTGCTTCAGTTTCAATTATGTGGATTTAGCTGCTACTTAGGCTTTTGATGATGTGTAGAAAGCTGTAATTTTATGGACACAAGATCCAGCAGAAAGGGATGCAAAGTTAGCACATAAGGCGCTGAAAGCGAAAAAGATCGGTACTAAACAACCTCAAGTAATAGCTGAGATAGCCTGTGCATCGTCCCCTTATCATCTTCAGGAAGTTAGGAAGGCTTATTGCTTGCTTTTCGATTGCTGCCTAGAGGAAGATATTGCATCTGCAGTCTCTTTTGTGCCCCTTACAAAGGTAACCAAAGCTCACTCGCTTACATGAACCTGAATGCGTTATCAGTTTCAGAGTAATTAGGATATCAATGCTGTGTTAGAGAGGTCACATTATATATAAGTTTGGTGTTGGCTTTCTATTTCACAGCTTTTGGTGGGTTTGATAAGCTCATTTAGGTTCAATAAAGAAGTTGTGGATACAGACATAGCCGTCAAAGAGGCAGATAAATTGCACGATATCATCAAAAGAAAGCAACTCGATGATGATGATTTAGTATTTGTGCTCAGCACAAGGAATGCATATCAGCTTAGAGAAACTTTCCGATGCTATAACCAAAACTTCGGATCTACTATTGACAAGGTTCAGTATCTACACTTTAACTAGGCTAAGCTATGCTTATTTGGCTTAAACATCATTGTTTGACATTTTATCTATTAGGACATAACAAGTTGTGGAGATGGTCTTTTGGAGTCTCCAATGAAAGTGGTGGTTTCGTGCATCGAGTCCCCTGCGAAATACTTCGCTGAGGTGAAAACAATTTCTGTTTACAGATCATAAAAGAGAATTTATTTTTAATTTTTTTCGTTTTAATTAAGAATGGTTGACCTTTTGCCAGGTGATTCGAACAGCGATCATAGGGATTGGAACTGATGAAAGTGCATTGACTAGAACGATTGTAAGTCAGGCCGAAATCGACCTAATGGATATTAGAGCGGAGTATTTCAGCATGTTCAAAAATAGCCTTGATGATGCAGTTACTGGCGATACTTCTGGGGATTATAAAGGTTTCTTGATGACCTTGCTCGGCACAAGAATGTGATTTACTGTAGTTGTTGTTTTAATCATAAAATGTTATTCATATATTCATGTTGAAGTATTAGATTGAATATCAAAACTTGTGATTTGTGCCTTGACAACTCTTTATATACATTTAAATTGACGGGTGTACTGTGATATGTGTTTCATGTCTAATTTTACTGTATTATCATCTCCTTGTGCCTTCAGCAGAATATTGATTTCTACTCTTAGATTCATATAATCAACAACTGGAAATAATGAAACAAGTTTATCAATCAACATTTTTTTGAGTGTTCTGCCTTTAATGAGTGTAGATTAGATTCGTTTGCTTTGTGGTGCGTTTTGCGCCTTTGATAACATATACATAGCTTAAATGAAAAAGCCTCACTAAACTAAAATGTTCATCAGAAATGCATTCAAACCAAATAGTACACTCATTTCATGAATCAGAAAGAAAACCAATCCTCTCGGCTTCGATTGTTTTAGTATTAGTTCTCTCTAGTTATAAGGGTAAGCAAGAAATCCTTGTAGTTCCCTTTTGCAACAGATTCAATTTTCTCAGCTAAAGAAACTCCATACACACTTTGGTACTGTTCTGCAACCGCTTTCAAATCCCCATCTGCTTGTGTTATAATCACTCGTGTTAGCGCATTTTTGGCTCTGTAATCTGCATCAGATCTCATTGCTTCTTCCAAAACCTGACATGGCAAATATATAACATTAAGTTCAGCTCAAAAATTCCGTGCATCGTCCTATGCATCAAAATTGGCCACAATGTCATCACCTTGATGAAATAAGTCTCTGGTGAACTCAAGCATTCAATTGTCTCCTTCAAGATCGAGTCAGTATCTGCAATATCCTGAAGAACATCCCAATTATGATGTCAAACCGAAACACAATGTCTCTCAACTTATCGAGAATCTATAACACATTCATGATATGTACCTCTTTGCTTGAAACATCATTGTAATGTTTGAAGACTGACTTGAGATGGGCTTTGCTTCTAGTTGATAGAATTCTCACCACTTCATCATCCACAATCAGGTTCTTTTCATCGCTGTTCT
Organism: Euphorbia celastroides; assembly: GCA_948291685.1. Taxonomy (NCBI): domain Eukaryota; kingdom Viridiplantae; phylum Streptophyta; class Magnoliopsida; order Malpighiales; family Euphorbiaceae; genus Euphorbia; species Euphorbia celastroides. Next base: position 256 of record CAOJBJ010433200.1, on the reverse strand, counting down.
TAATGGCATTAGCGAGTATATTAGCTTCGGATTTTGCAACATCATCCTTCACCTTCGGCCCTTCGTATCTATAGGCACTAACAAGAGCAACCAAGAGCTGTTCACGAGGAAGAAATGAATCAAACCTAGGCCCTCAACATCAATATGTCGAATAACAACAAGAAAATGAATCAAAAGGTAACACTAATTAATATTACCTTGTGTTTGCTGCCAATGACTTTGGAGTGCGACATCTTCTTCAATGGAGTGGTCAAAG
>CAOJBJ010432835.1:0-21456 GCA_948291685.1 Euphorbia celastroides | reverse complement strand
CCAGAAGAAGCCTCGAGTTGTTTGGTCCGTTGATTTGCATCGCAAGTTCGTTGCTGCTGTTAATCAACTAGGCATTGACAGTATGTTTTCTAAGTCTTGGTTGGATTTAGATTTTGAAGATGTTAGACTTTTCGGGTTAATTGGTTCTTTTGTTTTTGTGTTGCAGAGGCTGTGCCTAAAAAGATTCTTGATTTGATGAATGTTGAAAATCTTACACGAGAAAACGTTGCGAGCCATCTTCAGGTATATTTTCGCTTCCATAGCTGTTGAGTTGAGATTCGAATCGAGAATCAGAATATATCATTTGACATTTTCATCTTGAAAATTACTACTGATGTTATTATTTAGTCTAGAAATAAAATGTTATTATAAAAAAGTATATTAACCAAACAACTAATAAAACTTTTTACTAATACAAATATTATAGTAATAAAACAGATTTTTCAATTATTTTTCACCATAATAAAATCACTAGAACCATTTTTTGCATCTTCCATAATGTTAATTTCGTTTTCGCCCCATAAATTCGAATCAATTTATGGGCAAACTGAACCGAATTGAACTTTGAATCATAAGATTCATGATTGATTTAGGTGGATTCGCCATTTCACCTGTAGATTCTAATCAATATTTGGCTGAGTCGAATCGAACCATAAGATTCTGCAAGCAATAAACCAAACCAGCTAACCGATGACCCGATTCTTGTTTCTGCAGAAATACCGGCTCTACCTCAAAAGGATAAGCACAGTAGCAAACCAGCAAGCTCACATGGTTGCAGCCTTAGGGGGAACCGACCCGTCCTACCTCCAAATGGGTTCGGTTACCGGGCTCGGGTTTCCCAATTTATCTGGGTCGGGTCAGTTCCACAACCCGGCTCTCAGATCTCTCCCATCAACTGGGATTCTCAGCCGCCTAAACTCTCCAGCTAGCCTCGGGATGCGAGGCCTCCCATCATCTGGGGTGATCCAGTTGGGCCAGATACTGAACCCGGGTCACTTACCCAACAACCCGACCCATTTCCAACCCGTTATGCACAATGACCGAAATGTCCTTCAAGGGATGCCAACATCTTTAGCCCTTGACCAGATCCAATCCAGCAAAGCCGTTGCTTTTCCTACCATCGCGGGTCAACAAAACTACTGGTCGACCGATGCTGGTCAGTCAACGGTCAACCAGTCAAACATGTTCCCGATGACCGATTGCTTCAATCAAACGGCTAATGTGCACCTTAGTGATGGAATTTCTGGAATGGCCTTGAGAAATACCGATAATTCTGCTGTTTCTTCTATGTCTAATGCTACACAAGGGTGGAATGCTCAAAGGCTTGATGCAATCTACCAGTCAAATTCTGTGACAAGCTCGGGATTCAATGGAAACAACTCGGTTTTCTCTAGAACAAGGAGCTTTGACTCAGCTAGACAACCGAATTACATCGATTCATCGTTGATGAGGAATAATGAGAGCGAAAATTTGGCCTTGGAAGTGTTGATGAGATCCAATGAGAGGTATCAGAAGAACCCGAGCAGTCATAACTCGAGTAACTTCGGGTCCTTGGAAGATATAGCCGGTGTAATAGTCAAACAGGTAATTTAAAACATTTCAGATGATACTAATTTTCGGTGTTTTGAGTTGTGATCTTGGCTAGTTTTACACTTGAATATATGCTAACTTGAAAACCGAAATTTCGGGTGTAGGAGCCAGATAGAGGGATTGTAGCAGATGATTTCGGGTGTGGCCTATTCTCTTAGGAAATCCGAGCTTGTAAAGAATGCTTTTCTAAGCCCGAAAAATGATCTTCAAATGTAATTGTTACCTTATTTTAAGAACCTAGGACTTTTTCTTGGATAACTGTATGTTGGTAGAAGTTTGAATTTCAGCTTTAGCAAATTTTTCAAGTTGTAAAATTTGTTTGAGCAATTTTCTGTAGCATCCTTGTTTAATGGACTATATGTTGCTGATCTCATCCCGAAGTGTTCTTAACATGTTGAGTATGACGGCGATTAAGAGTTAATATTATGATAGATGGAGTCAGTTATATGAATTTTTGTCTTTGAATCCCTTACATGTTTGAGAAAAAGTCCAAAATATGGAAAATCCGCTTATGGTCTGTTTGACATTGCTGTCAGAGCTGCTGTCTCTAAAATTTGGTATCACAAACTTTTCATATATTATCATTTTTTCGATTTCGACAATGCATTTTGATCATTTATATATAAAAAGTTAAGAACTGTCAAAACAACATTTTCAAAACTATAATCTATTGCTTTTAGAAAAAGCTTCAAAATGTAGCTTTTAGGGAAAGCAGTTCCAAACAAACCCTTAGTCTACTTACACCATATATGACACAATTAGTAATTTCATACGTATTCGGTTTCGGTATATTTAGCTCCGTGTATCATAGAAATCACAAAATCCTACCCCGTGTAGTTATACAATTTGATGATTTTACATTTTTCCAAAAACATACACTTGCCTTCCGGATCATTTTATCCACAACATTGCAAGATCCTTATAAAGAACTATTGGACCACCTATATATATGTCTTAGGTCAAACTGAGGAAGTAGTCAGACAAGGCATCCAGAACATCCCGAGGCAACCCGACCCTCACATCAATGCCCTTTGAGTCGTTCGGGTTTTGCATTAGGTACACAACATATGGGATAGGTGACACCAGAGGAGACACATAGTCTGCAAGACCGAGGAAATCGACCTTTTGAAAGGGCATTTTCGTCTAGTCGGAAACCATTGTTAGCTCATTCATAAGGGGAAGGGTGCCTCGAGGCGGTCCATTGAGTGCTTCCATATATGCATAGACATAATCCGAGTTTACCAAATTCTTGGCTTGCTTTATCTTTTGTATTATAAATTCGGGTGTTCCTTCTTCCAGTTCGGCTGCTAGTAACGAGACAGATGTAAGGACATAAGCATTACCGGGGAAACTTAAAGGCAAGGGAGGAACCATTTTGTTTCTAATGTCCATAGAAAATTGAAGGCACACCATTGTTTCCTTCTTTATCCTTAAAGCCTTGACCTTGGCCTACTTTCATAGTCAATTACTAGTAAAAGATTAGCATCACTTTGTTTTTATATGATATCAAAAATAGAAGAGAAAGCATTTTTTTTAAGTGAAAGCATATTAGTAATGTCTTAAGATAACCAAAATGAAATTCAAACTCTTTTCACTACTACTTGTTAGATTTTAGACTGAAAAGTAAATTGAGAGCTAACTTGAAAAACAACATTTAAATCGAACAATCAAAGTTCAAAAACAAAAAATACTCATAGTCGCAGTTTGATTAGAAACCTGATGTACCGTCCACTGTTAGTTGGAAGTCCACTTGGATAGTCACCTCGTTCACTTGCTGCAAGACAGAAAAGTATCAACTGGGTTGGCCGGTTAAACGACGAGACCTCTCTGATATCTAAGTTAGCGACAGAGTGAGATGAGGTGAAGAAACTAGAGATGTGAAAGTAGTAGTGAAGTAAAGATTACCCTTCATGTCTCAGCTTTAGGCCTTTTATAGTGTGGAGGATGGGGGGTTGGTGGAGTTGGTGGTGACGTGGCTCGCTGGGAAGGGTCCGATGAGATTGGGTGGATCCCGAGGCTAATCAGAGAGTAGTTAGCTGCGTTCTAGGTATCTATGCGGATTCGGTAGGTGAGTGAATCTAGGATTCTCTTGTACTGCCCGCACGCTATAGATACTAGTTTCATACCTAGCTCGGTCTTTATATGACAGAGCTGACTGGTGACACATAGTTTGGTTACTGTTTGGTTACTTGTTATCAGATGTCCTTCCCTAGGTCAGTCGAGACTCTTCAGGGTCGATGTGTCAAAAATTTGCTTGAGAAATTTTTGCCTTCACTTTAGGCGAAGATATCACTCTCTAGGTCGGTCGAGACTCTTCAGGATTGATGTGGAAAAAATTTGCTTGAGAAATTTTTGCCTTCGCTTTAGGTGAAGATGTCCCTCCCTAAGTTGGTCGAGACTCTTCAGGGTCGATGTGGCAAAATTTTGCTTGAGAAATTTTTGCCTTCGCTTTAGGCGAAGATGTCTCTCCCTGGGTCGATCGAGACTCTTCAGGGTCGATGTGGCGCTAGGGCTAGCTCGCTTGGCGTGGCTTTTGGGCTAGCTCGGTCGATGCGGCTTTTGGGCTAGATCGGTCAGCCAGCTGTAGAGCATTTATGGCGCGTGGTATCGAAACACGACGCTTAAGGGGTCTTACACGTGCGTGCTTCTTCCCGATGGATCGATTTTCAAGAAATCATGCCTTATAACTTCCCCTTTTGATTTTCAAATCACACTTTTGGCAAAAATCGTCCATCTCTCCACCTTCCCCTATTTTCGGCGGTGCTCGAAATATTTTTGGTTAGATCTTCCCCTTTCCGGCGACGCTTTTTCTTCCCGATAAGCTTATTCAACGTCTCCTTCTTGTTTTCGATTGGTTGTTTTTGCTGTGATGGCTGTCGGTAGGGTCTTAGAGGATCCAGAGTTTACTTTTACGGAATCTTCTAGTTCCGAGGATGTAAATCCGGTAAACTCTGGTGTTGGAGGGTATTCCTTGCCTCCGGAATTAGATTTGACTTACCATAATGTATCTCTGCCTTCTCGTCATATTCCTCGGTGCGGGTTGATTTACAAGCCTGTCGAGCGGCTTCCTTGAAGTTAGATCTAAGTGTAGTTAATCCCCAACGTGCTGTTGCCGACAACAACAAGATTCCTAAACCTGTAAGGGGTAGCACCTGCTTGCACCCCTCTAAGATTAATTTTGAGAAGATGAGTAGATATAGGGATAGGTTGACCGAGCTACGGGATCTGGTGGCCACCCAGCCTCAGCGAGGTGAGGTTATGTATATGTCGCCCGAGAATAGTTTTGCTATTTTCACTTTGCAAATTGATTGGGGGTTCAAACTCCCCCTTAGCTATGCTTTGGGGTCTATTTTACGAGAGTTCAGGCTAACTTCGGGCCAAATCATCCTAACTCCTGGCTGCTAATGAACACGCTGGATAAAATTTTCCGGGACTTGCATATCTGGCTCGATGGGCCAGTTTTTCAGCGATTTTATACACCTAAGACTCAAAAAGGCGGAGACCTGGTTTATTGGGGACGAGGTAGAATTGAGCCCCCGAAGTTCTATCAACCTGCGAAGAAGTCAAATCACTGGCAGACAATTGGTTTTGGGTGCGAGTGGAGAGCCAGCCAAAGAGGGGGTACTTGTATCTTGACAACAAGTATCCCTTTACCTTGAATTGGAATGCGCATCATTCTGGGAAGAGGTTCTGGCGACCGGAGTGTGCACTATGGAAGGTTCAAGCATGATCAGTGCGCATCCTCTCTAAGCTGAATCCCCGAGAGATTGGTTATGCCCAGGCTTCGGCAAACTTGTTTAACGAGCACATCATGTACCGCATTGACAGGGAAAAACGCCTAACAGCCGTGACGGTGACCGAGATACCTGAGTTTTTCATTTCAGCTTGTTTATTTTCTCTATTGCTGTTTGCAGGTATGATTAACTTGGATGACTTTGGGCTCGATATAGCAGAAATGGCGTTGAGGTTCTAACAAGAGGAAAGGGAGAGGGAGAGGCGAGCTGCTGAAGTTGAAGAGAGGTCGTCTCTTAGGGAGCTCGGTGCTGAAATTGACGGCTACCAAGGCTCAAGCCAGGTGGGTGATGGGGCGGGCACCACGATCACGCGCACTGCTGAAGGGGTGGAGATATCTGCTTCTTAAGAGATGATTGAGCCCGCCACTACCGATGGCTTGAACAAGGTCCCTTCTCCGCATCCTGCTGATGTGCCAACGGAGCCACTACCTACCGAGGTTCCCGAGATGAGGTCCGCAAGTGAACCAATTTTTGTAGCGGGCGCTGAGGTGCTACCTTCCCAAAGGGCTGGCGTGAGAGACGAGGTCCCTATTATGTCTAAGCCAGTTGTTGGCAAGCGAGGGAGGTCCAAGGGGAAAAAACACCCCCCAAGCTGATACTACTCCCTCTTCCGAGAGGCCTTCTAAGAAGGGGAAAAGAGGAAGCGTTGGTCCGAGCTCGGTCGAGAAGGATAGCGTAGTTGGTCTATCAACCGAGGAGGAATCCACGGTGAAATTGGCTCACCCTCCTAAGGTATACTTCTTATTGTAATTCTTTGTCGTCGTTTGCTTTTGTTTTGACTTTAATTTCTTCTTGGGTAGGTTTGGGCAAAGCGCCATGGTTTAAGCGTTCATCTCGAGGAGGGGGAAGTGGTCCAGGACTTCATACGGCATACTCGGCTTCCTGTGGAGAAGGAGCACTATCGCCAACTATTGACGAATGAGATTTTTCCAATGCGCAATGCGGAGCGTTGAGGGTAAGTGAGAGTTAATCTCCTTTGCTTTAGGCGAAGCTAGTACTAATCGACCTATGCTTTGACAGGTCTTTGCTAATTTTGCCAATGTTTGGTCGCACCACATTTTGGTGGAGAGAGAGCTAGAGAATGCTCGGACTGAAGTTTTGAGCGCCGAGGAGAGGTATGCTGCTCGGGAGAAAGAGTTGAATGAGCGAGCTGATAAGATGGTGGAGAAAGCGTGGCATGACAAAGAGGAATTTGATCGGAACATGGCCGATCTGGGCGAGACTGTGAAGAAGATGCGCCTCTCGCAGCAAGAAGCTTTGGACAAGGGAGCACAACGAGTGAGAGAGCTTAAAGGCTCGTTAGAGGAGCATGATGCTACAATCACTCAGCTCCGGAGGGAATTGGAGGAGGAGAGGGCGCGCACTGCTGAGAGTTCATCCGTGCGGTATAAGTGGAGAGCCGCGTATACTCGTCGATTGCGTAAGTATAGGGCTTTAAAGCACCATTCTCAAAAGAAGGAAGCTCGCATTCGCAAAGAGTGGGGTGTCTATCACATGGCTTATCGAAGCCAAATTCTTTTCAAGGCTCGCGGCCTCTTCCCCAACGAGAACTTGGATGAGCTAACCAAGTTGAGTGATCCCCCTTTGGACGAGGCTCCTCTTTTTTGGCTTGACGACCTGCGAGTGCGGGCAGATGAGATTGCGACGCAGAGAGCATGCTGCGATAAGGTTGGCTGCTCCCCCGGCTCCTGCTTCTTCAGGGGTGACCTTGGTCCTTTCTGAGTTTGAGGACGAGGGTGAGGAAGTCGAGTCCAACTTGCCCGAGTGATTTTTTTTGTTTGTCACATTCTTGTTCTTTATTTTGGACATATGTACTGAATTTTTCCATGAGAATTGGCCTTTTTGGATATTACTTGTGCGTTTTTTTGCTTTAGCTTGTACTTGTTCTCCCTGATTTAGCTGTGTTGTCTGGGATGCTTTTTTTATTTTCACATGTTAGCTCATTTTCCTGTGACATTTTTTGTCTCTATCTGTTCATTTGTAACCATTTTTTGTTCATTAGAGAACTAGTTATTTTGAGCGATTATTGGTTCGCATAGGAACGAGCACATTTGGGGAGCTGCTGGTTCACGTAGGAATGAGCTCATTTGAGGAGCTGTGGGTTCGCGTGAGAATAAGCTTACTTGAAGAGCTGGTGAGTTTGCGTAGGAACGAGCTTACTTGAAGAACTGTGAGTTCGCGTAGGAACAAGCTTACTTGAAGAGCTATGAGTTCGCGTAGGAACGAGCTCATTTGAAGAGCTGTGAGTTCGCGTAGGAATGAGCTCGTTTGAAGCAAACATGATGTATGAGATGATGTGATGCATAACAAGTATGTTTTAAAAGATAATACTCAATTCATTAATGAACACAATACAAGAGACATATGCATGACATGATACAGTAACTATAAAACACAACAAAAAAACAACCTGATTCAAAAATTGGCCTGATCAAGAGTGATGTATGCCTTTTTGCATTGCTGTTACTCCCCGGGGAAGAATTTCCTGAGGGCTGCGGTGTTCCATGTTCTTGAGATTTCTCTACCCTCCATGGTTTGGAGTTTGAAGGTGTTGGGTACTAATTTGGCCTTGACACGAAAAGGGCCTTCCTAGTTGATCCCAAATTTCCCCTATCCTTATCTGGCTCTTGAAGCCTCCGTGCTTCTCAGCACTAAATCCCCGATTTGAAAGGTTCTTGGGCGGACCTTGTTATTGAACCGTGAAGCCACCTTTTGCTTATAAGCCTCCATCCTGAGTTGAGCTTGGTCTCTGACTTCTTCCAGCGAGTCCAGGTTGGTCCGTCAGAGCTTGTTGTTAGTGGCCTCATTGTCGAAGAGAAGGACTCTCTCCGTTGGGGTCCCAATCTCTGCGGGCATTATTGCTTCTGTGCCATAGGTCAACAGGAAAGGGGTTTGCCCTGTTGCTGTCCTCAAAGTGGTTTTGTATGACCATAAGAAATTAGGGAGCTCGTCGACCCAAGAGGCTTCACTCCTCATGACCCTCATCTTTAGGCCCTCAACAATCGTTCGATTCATTACCTCGGTCATACCATTGGTCTGGGGTATGAGATAGAGGTGAATCGCAAGTGAAGCAGGCCCTGACAATAAGCCTTGAAGACCTCACAATTGAATTGGGTCCCATTGTCTGTAATGACAGTGTATGGGATCCCAAACCTGGTGATGATGCTCTTATTGAAAAATTGTATGACTTGGTTGGGAGAGATGGAGGAAAAGGGTTCTGCCTCCACCTATTTCGAGAAGTGATCTACCGCCACTATGATCCACTTCTTCTGGTACTAAGCTATGGACATGGGCCCAACGATGTCTATTCCCCAGGTTGAGAATGGCCAAGCCGACCCGATTAGTGTTAACATCATGGTCGGGGTTCTGATATTTCTCGCATCAGCTTGGCATTCTTTGCACTTCTGAACGAGCTCTTGTGCATCGAGGTCCATAGTGGGCTAGTAAACTCCCTACAGCTTGGTTTTTCGCACTATCGAGTCCTTCTCATGGTCCCCAGAGATTCCCTCGTGCACCTCGCGTAGTATGTAATCTGCGTCCTCCTTCCCCATGCACTTTTTCCAAGGGTGGGAGATTGATCTCCTGTACAAGTGTTCTCCGATGATGGAGTATTGAAAGGATTTGCGCATTATCTTCTGGGATTCCACAAGGTCTTCGGTTAGGTTGCCCATGGACAAGTACCTTTTGATTGAAGTGTACCATTCCTGCTCTGTGTCTATGGTCAGGAGCTGAGTGGTTGGCTCGGTACCGGGATACTCTTGGTTAAAGAATCCGCTGAGTAATGTGTTTTCCCCTAGTGGTTTTGATGTTGCTTTGGCCAAGCGATCTGCTTCCACGTTCTGTTCTCTTGGGATGTGCGTGATTTCTAGCGCTGTTCCTCCTTTTTTCACCTTGTCTACTAGGGTCTTGGCTTCCTGTAGGCATCGCATCATGGAAAGGTCCCTTGTTTCGTAGCCCCCGCCGAGCTGACTTACCACCAGCTTGGAGTCGCTGCAAATTCTGGCTTGGTCAGATGATTTGGCTTTAATTAGGCATAAAGCCCAGAGAAGCATTTCGTATTCCGCGGCTTTGTTCGTTATCTTAAATTGTAGCCGCACTGCTGTGTTGAGGTTGATGTTATCGGGCCCTTCCACATGCAAACCTACTCCGCCTTGGCCCTCGGTTGTGCTTCCGTCTATGTAGACTCACCAGCTTTGGTCGTTGGGTTGGATCTTGGTAGGGGGTGCCTCGTTCACAAAATCAGCCAACACCTGTGCCTTCATTGCTTTCCGAGTTTCAAATCTAATGTCGAGCTCAGATAGCTTGATCGCCCACTCTGCAATATGGCCCGATGTTTCTGGCTTTTGTAATACTTTCTTCAGGGGAAGGTTCGTGCAGACGATGACCGTGTGCGTTTGGAAGTAATGTCGTAGCCTTTGTGAGGCTATGATGATGGCATAAGCCGCTTTCTCTAGTCACGGGTATCGGAGCTCGGCATCCCTGAGAGCTTTGCTGCAATAGTATATCGGGAATTTCTCGTTGTTTTCTTCTCTGATCAGGACCATCCCTACTACCTCTTCAGCGGTGCTGATGTACAGGTAAAGAGTTTTGTCTGGCATGGGCATACTGAGCAGCAGGGGTTAAGCTAAGAATTTTTTCATATCTTCGAAGGCCCTGGCGCACTCTTCCTTCCATTGAAAGTCTTTGGCTCCTTTTATTACCTTATAGAAAGGTAAGCATCTCCGGGCTGAACAGGAGATGAATCTCCCCAAGGCGTTGATTTTTTCGTTCAGCTTTCGGACGTTGTTCACTGATCGGGGTGGCTTGAGATCCATTATGGCCTTGATTTTGTCCGGGTTAGCCTCTATCCCCCTCTGGGATACCAAGAAGCCGAGGAATTTTCCCGCCGTGATGTTGAAGGCACACTTTTCAAGGTTGAGTTTCAGGTTATAATCCTTAAGCACTCCTAGCACCCTTCCGAGGTCGGTCATGTGGGACTCCACGGTTTCGCTCTTGACCACCATATCATCAACATACAACTCGATGGTGTCGCCTATGAGACCTTTGAATATCTTGTTCACCAGTCGTTGATATGTGGCCCTTGCGTTTTTTAGCTCGAACGACATCACTTGATAGCAGTAGGTGCCTTCATGGGTAATGAATGAGGTTTTCTCTGTGTCTGCGTCGACCATAGGGATTTGATTGTACCCCACCTTGGCGTCTAACATGGACATAATGGCATGTCCTACGGTGGCATCAACGAGCATGTCGATGTTTGGCAGAGGGTAGGAGTCTTTCGGGCAAGCTTGGTTAAGGTTGGTGAAATCGACGCACATCCAGTAGAATCCGCTTGGCTTCTTGAGCAATACTAGATTCGCCACCCAATCGGGGTAAGCGACCTCTTGTATGTGACCCACTTCTAAGAACTTTCGAACTGCCTCTATAGCGGCCTTCTTTTCCGTCCCATGGTTTTTCTTCTTTTGCTTGACCGGAGTGGCTTTTTTCTCGACGTTCAGCTCGTGATCGATTGTTCCGGGTTTTATACCGATTATATCGTTCATACTCCAGGAGAATTCACCCACATGCTCTTTCAGGGTTCGGGAGAGTTGCTCTTTGACATCGCTTTCTAGATCGGCTCTGATCCTTACTTTTTTCCCTTGCTCAAGGGCTAACACATGTAGCTCTCCCACGGGCTGGGATTGCTCTTCTTCTGCCTCCTCACAATATGTACCCGGGCGCCCTGGTTTTTTCATTGGTTTTGGGTAGCGGATAGGTTGTCTGGTGTTTTCAATCCAGCCTAGCAATTCCCTTTTAGTCTCCTTGAATTGCAGAAATTCTGGCTTGTGCTCACGGGGCGGGGCGGTGCGTCGATGCGTGGCCTGAGGGGCCTTGATCTAGAGAAGTGGTCGGTGGTCTGAGGCTCGGTCTCTCTGCTAAGGTGGTGGCTTTTGTGGTTTTCCCATTTGACCCATTCTCGCGCTCTTGAAATGACCAAGGTCAAAGTTTTAGGCCTTTGATTCATTAACACCTTGGCGAGGTCTTCATTTCCGCAGTTCATTGCTAAGGCTTCAAGGACGACATCGACGCTGCAGTGCCTTATCTGCACCGCGGTCTGTTGGAAGTGCTCCACGTATTCTGCCACAGATTCTCCGTTCTTCCGATTTAGGATTTGGAGGTCTTGCATTGTCTTGTAGGATGGTATGGAGGTAACGAAGTGTTGCGCGAAGTTGCGGGCCAGTTGGCTGAAGCTACTAATGGACCCGGCTTCCAGTCTATCATACTAGAAGGTCACGGGGCCCTGAAGCGTGGCTAGGAAAAGCCGGCACATTATAGCATTAGTGGCCTCAGTCGTCTCCATGCATGCCCTGAAGTTGCGAACGTGAAGTGTTGGGTCTCCGACACCATTGTACTCTTTGAGGTGGGGGTACTTGAAGCCCTGCGGGAATTTTTCTTCCAGGATCTCCGGGCAAAAGGAAGACTCCGTGTTTTCAATTTCTGGCATGAGCGGGTCAATCCCAGCTTCAACCATTATAGCCTTGACTTGCTTTTGAACGGCCTTCCTAATATCAGCGCTCATATCTCTTTTCATCTCTCTTTCCGCGGGTGGTCATCGTGACCAAGGTCGCGAAGATTCTGCCGAGGAATCTGAGGTTTCCATGTCCTTATGTTTTCGCTTGTGTTGACGAGCTTTGGCGGACCTCTGCTCGGTCTTTTCAGCGGGAGGCTTGCTACGACGGGATGAGCTATGCTTGCTAATATGGCGAGTAACCTTAGAAGATGCTTCATGCTCGGTGTGGCTGTGCCTCGTTCGGCTATGCTCAGGGGGGCTGTGCCGCGAGCGGCTGTGCCTGGTATGATGAGAATGCAAAGGACTTTCATCTTTTCCTTGCCTGCGATATACATAGCTTTGCTTTCCACCCTCTCTGGCCCAGTTGAGAGAGGGTTCCGCTGGCACTCCCCGTACTCGAATCCCATCATGGCTTTCCTCTTGCCTCAGGTTCACGACGTTGACGAAATCCTGGACTTGTGCCATGGTATGGAGGATTTGCTTCTTGAGACCAGCGAGGAGGCGAGTACTTGGGTCTTGAGACTGGTCCCAAATTTTATCGATCTGCTTATCCAACTCAAGAGTCAGCGTTACAAAGGGAAGTGGGTTACCATTGGTGTCTACCGGTATCTGTTGTGGTGCGGATCCACCCGCTGGTTGCGGTGCTTTCAAGGAGGGCTTAGGGGTTCTAAACCTTTCCTCCACTTGCTTCTCTGGCGTAATAGCTTCATTCACGTTCTTTTCCATCTCAAAAGGTTCACTCCAAGTAGGTTCCACGCTCATCGCACCAATTTGTTAGCTGAAAGTCCATTTGGATAGTCACCTCGTTCACTTGCTGCAAGACAAAAAAGTATCAGCTGGGTTGGCCGGTTAAACAGTGAGACCCCTCCGATGCCTAAGTTAGCGACAGAGTGAGATGAGGTGAAGAAACTAGAGATGTGAGAGTAGTAGTGAAGTAAAGATTACCCTTCATGTCTCAAATCTGGACCTTTTATAGTGTGGAGGATGGGGGATTGGTGGAGTTGGTGGTGATGTGGCTCGCTGGGAAGGGTCCGATGAGATTGGGTGGATCCCGAGGCCACTCAGAGTGTAGTTAGCTGCGTTCTAGGTATCTATGCGGATTTGGTAGGTGAGTGAATCCCGGATTCTCTTGTACTATCCGCATGCTATAGATAATAGTTTCATACCAAACTCGGTCTCTATGTGACAAATTTATTGCTACGGTAAAAGAATATTTTTTTTATTACTGATCCGATAGAATAACTGATTAAATTCGATAATACCATGACTAGTACGAGTCGTTTTGATAGTTTAATGTTTGACACGACTATATAGTAACATTATCTAACATTTTTATGAACAATATTACAAGTCGAGTTTGAGTTATAGTTAATTCTTTCCGAACGAATCACTAATTCAATAAAACAAAATTATTTCAATAAATCAATAAGTACAATAACTATATTACCTTCCAAAGGTGATCTGTGACAACTTCAAACGATGAACATGAAAAATCACCTTTTCCATGGCTCAATATTTTCTTCTTCAAATTCTCTATCATTTGGCCACTAAGATGAACAGTTATAAAAACTAATGGATTTTCTAATTGGGTTTTTGCCCAAGATTTTGATTTGCAGCTTGAGATTAGATCAATTGGTACAAATGTTCAATTGCAGGAACCCTACTTTTGACTTTCTGGGGGCTAATTTTGACCAGCAATTGATCTCTTTCAAGAACTGGTTTTTGAAATTGAGTGAATTTGGTATTTTTCTGTAGAATTTTTGAAGTATTGGAAGCCCAAGCTTGAAGGAAATTGAAGGCAGTTGGTCCATCAAATAGTGAAGGGCTTGTTCCTATACCTATTGAATACCCTCCACATCCAAATTTTGTTACCTATTCAAGAATTATGTATAAATTTGTTAGACTCGAGTCAGTTTGTCTCAGTCTGCTTTTCTCGAAAGTTACAAGAAAACGTATTTACTAAACAAATCCGATGAGAAAAATTGTATGCTCGCATAAAGCAGTACTAAACACGCTCTTAGACTAACCACTAAGTCATTGCTTAATGGTTTCACATATTATAGAACTAATTGACTCAAAAATTTAATATGATAAAAGTTATAAGTTAAGAAAAAACAACTTCAATGAATATCCATTGACTTAAAGGAGGTCAAACATCGGAAATTATCATATAACTTGTTTGCCCATTCAGTCTATCTGCTATACACTTTTTCCGTTTGATTTCAGTTTTATGGAGTTTACTATTTTTTTTGTTCTACTTATATATTATCCATTTGGTCCTTCTGTTACGCAATTTGTTATTTTTTTGAGCCATGTGTTATAGAAACCCCACTAATGTAGTATTGTATGGTTCTTAATAAAGGGGCTGAAAAGACAACATATTGAATAACACAAAGATCATAAGGGTAACATGTATTAATAAAAGGACTAAATGGGGAAACAAGTGACCACAGGGTAAAAAAAAAATAGTTTTGCGAAAATTCTAAAAGTTTTCGGTATTATCAAATCTATTTATCTAAAAGTTTCAAACGATGGACAAAATTCTACCCAAGCTTGACAATACATTCTTCTCTATCACATAATACAGTAAAATTGTAATTTAATATTCGGTTTAAGCAACATTTTTCATGTAAAGAGTAAAGACTGTTCGATCTCACAACATTCTAGTCTCAATCGATTTCATGTTATATGATCAAATTCATAGAAAAATTTTACAACTATTAAACATTTTAAACTGGTAGTTAAGACTCGAAAATAACTTTTATCGTTATCTCTAACACAAAAATACTATACTACGAAATCAAAACCGAATTCAAACAAATCTCACCTGAGCAACAACAAAAGGCATATCCGAGAAATCAACATTGAAAGTAGGCTTAAAAACCAGATTTTCAAAGAATATATTATACTGAGAAAGATCTCCAAGCTCCGAAATCTTCATTTTTGCTATTGCTTCAACCAATATTGCACCTTCATTATTACACCACAAGTTCATCTCTCCCTTTTGGTCGTAACACAACCTTCCGGCGGCTGGAAACAAGACCGATAAGGTCTCTTCCAAGCCCATTTTCACGGCTCGAAAAAACCGACATGTTTTCATGGGAAGAAGATGGCATGTAAAAAAAGACTAAGTACATTAAGGCCGGACATTGTCGGTCCAAATTGGAGAGGGTAAGGATTGTGTTTGGGTGCTTGTTTTTCGGGTATACGGTTTCGGTTTTTGTTAGGGTGATTGTTGGGGTTGATGAATTGTTTTCTTGTTGAGATGAAGCCATGGAGATTTAATTGGAGAATTTAGAGAGAAAAGAATGGTGAAGAGTGATTGAAAGGTTTGATTTTTGTGATTATGCATATATACATATATGTGAGAAGAAAGATAGCTATATGAGATCTCTATAAGCCAATTATAAGAATAAAAGGAATGTTCGTCTTGCTTATCGGTTTAAACTTTTATGTTAAATCGCTTTGATGATATGGTATAAGACCTCTTTGACTCGGTGGTTCAAGGTTTCAATTATCAGTTTCTTACAGCTTCGCTTGTTGAATTAAATTTCAACACGTGGTAAAGCAAAAACTTTAAGCCTAAAAATATTTTTTCATGGAATAATGTCAAATATAATAATAATAATAATATATTTTTTCTGGGATAATGTCAAATATAATAATAATATAGACTATGAGCGAGTCTTACGCTAGTATCTATATGTATATGATCACAAACTCAAAAGTGGACTTGTATTACAGACTTACTGATAATGATATATACTGCAGACATTCTTACCTGTCATTTTAAACTTATAAGTCGGCTGATAATACGATAATATAATATGATAAGTTGAGACTGATATTATAAATAAACAACTCAAATAACCTATTTGTTTCATCTAAACTATACAAAATGACTATGGTTGAACTGTACTGTCGTAATACGGAATTTACACTATAGCCATAATCGAACTAATTCCTATTTACGGAAGGCCAAACTCATATTTCGAGTATCGAAAATTGTTGTTGCATACACAAGAATATTCAAATACAACCTGAATTGCACACCTGACTGTTGTAGGTAAGTTTGATGAATGAAATTTGTTGCATTAACAAAGCTTGAACGCAAGACTTTGCTGAAGCAACACTAAACAACTTATTACTTGTACCAACTATTTTGGTATTGGTGGAAAACTTATTTATAGAAAAAGCGTCACATCTTTAGTTGAATGCGTATAAAATACCAATTGCTACTCAACGAGAGTTGAAATATGATGGGTCCTATTATTTATACAAAAGATTAGCTTTCGGTAGAATGCAATTACATAACAATGATAAAGGGATAAAGAAAAAAATATTTGTTCATTTCAGAGTTTAAATAATAGATAGTGACAAATAAAATCTAGAGGCAAAGCTTGTTGGAAGAACAAGTTGGCATATATAGATATCTTTCTCATAGTGCATTATTCTTTTAATGCAAAATTTAGTATCAAGAAGGACTAATCTCATTTTTATTTGTAAAGTTTGATGTAAATTGGAATCTATATTATTTTGTGAAGTTTATAATAAAACCTAACTGTTTCTAGGAAATTCTGGATTAATATAATCCTATATCAGCTCAATCCAAATTCGAAAAATTTAGACGAGCTGAATCGAATTTGGAGTGAGTGTTTTAGCCTCTTAGATAAAAACTGACAAAAGTATGCTCAACCGCGGTTATAGCCTTGTTCTTTTTAACTTATTTTTCGTTCAGTCCATTTTATCTCAGCTTTCATTAAATTTTACTTAATTTCAATTCAGTTAGTTCAGCTTGATTAAGTTTTCATCAAGGTTTATATAATTTATATTTAGTTCATTAAATTTTAAATAAGTTTAAAACTCATTATATTTTGATTAATGCGATACAAATTTTATTTTCCTTTAAGTATGAATAAGTTTCATCAAGTTTTCATAGTTAATGAGTTTCGTTATGCCGTAATTAAAATTTAGTTCACCAGATCAATCCTAAATAACAAGCCTTAGTCCACCCAAAGAAAGATCCAACCAACTGTGACAAGTGGCTAAAATGAATTGAATAATTGCAGATAAAAAAAATGAATTTTAAATATGACAAATGTGGCAATGAAAATACAGTCTCCATTTTTCATCTATCCTTTTGATTTTGTTGTCTCTTTCTGGGTAATACATCTAAATTGCACAATTTTTTTTTAAAATACAGTCTCCCAATGAAAATATTCTACATTCACATAAGTCAATCGAATTTGACTTCTTTAATTTCTCAGATAACTTATAAGTTATAATACATATGTTAATCTCTATTCTCTAAGTAAATAAAGTTATTATTGTGATTAATTCCGTGCATCCTTCTAAATCATTTGTAAGCAAGGTGACAAAAAGAGCCTATATAGATTGGTTGGATTAATTGCTTATATATTTAACATCTAATCTATCTATATTTATTTGCGCCTAATTTTAGTATGATAACACAATTGAGAGTTTAGAACTTTAGAAGCTTCGCCAAAACATGCTCATGTAAGATTATTTAACATAATCTGTGTGACTCATGTATATTATAGACTCCGATTTAATATTATATGTGGCTTTTTGTGATGGTTGCAAAGCCTTATTGACATTATATCAGTTTGGGCTTAAATTCCCTTCCCTCTACAAATAAATTGGCGTAAAAGAAAAAGGATTAGTTTTAACTTATAATGCGTATGAAATTATTAAACATTAAGGTTATTAAATTATAATTATTACAAAGAGTTGTAACCTGCATGATTCTTTATTATGTATATAAAATAATCAATTGGTAACATATATAATCAATGAGAAAAGTAGACGTTGATTTTCAATTAATTAGTTGGTTTGATTCCAATTATAGAAGGTACATGAAGGACTCTTTCCAAGATACAGAAATGATATTAAATTATATTCAACTAAAATGGCTTCAATCCTTTATAACTCTTTATCATCGGGAGGCCCATTGCTAAAAATAGAAGGAGAAGAAACGTCGTGTTCTCTTCGTCATGGTTTATCGGTTTCATTGTGTTAAAAGGTACGCTTCCGCTTATTGTTTATCGTTGAGTTAATCGTTGTTTATCAATCAATTCTAAACAAGTTTACATCTTGGGTTTTTATTACGATTAAAGTTTATGGTTTATGATTTTCGGGATAAATTAAAGTTTTTTGCTTACAGCTCATGCTCTAAATAATGGCATTGGGAAATGAACATTTTACAGTGTAAAATTTTTTACATGTAGTTCATGTTTAAAGAAGGAAAACAAACAATTGAAAAAGAGAAACTGAAAATTACTAACATGTCAAAATTTTAATGGAGGACGTGAAAGAATATCCATAGACGAGGCATCAGTTTTTTTCCAAAAAATCAAACAAAATACACATTGTATAAAAGACAATTGGATATATCAGGCATCCATTTTGTACCAAATAAATAATTTCAGTGGCTTTTTTTTAGAAATAAAAGGATGTGAAAAACGAGAGGAAGAAAAACACTCATCATGTTGATCCGCAGTTTGACTCAAAAGTCAGGAACAGACCAACCAAAACCTTTACCTACATTAACATCAAGAAAATATTCTGTTAAAAGAAAATGTATATTAACAAGGATGTTCGTACCTAAATGATCTCCCTCATTTTGTTTAAGATTTCCCTTATTTTAAGATAACCCAACATTACAAAACATGAAGTTGAAAGGACAAACCCTTTCTCCAAAACTACCGACAAACATCACTTTGACACAACTATAACAAGAAAAAATCATAACGTTGGAAACTAAATGGAAATACAAAATCTTTAAGATAATATTTTCTTCAATAAAATACTTGAATAGGAAAAAAATAAGAATTCACCACACCGCCTTTCTAAATCAAAAAAACTGAAACAAGAGACTTATTTCCTTATGGTCCCTTTCAATAATAGTTTTCGACTCTAACATTACATATTTTCGAGTTGAAGACGACAATCTTGGTTTAATTAGGAAGCCCGAGTCCCCATTTGATTTTCCAGCTTGCCATCACAAAAAGTTCCATATTTAAACTCTCTTAAAGCCGTAGATTCTAGTTCAAAGAAAGCAAAATCGAACAAATTTTATTCAATTTGTTCGAATAGGAATAGGCAACATGTATAATCAACATTCATTCACCACATAACAGATATGTAATCAATTCAATACGAAAAATAAGTTAGCAGAAAAGTTATACATAAGTTTCTTAAACTGTTAACCAGATCCTATAGTTACTAAATCATGTAAAAGATGTACTGATACATCATATCCAATCATCTAATCAACCAAACCCGAACCCGGTTTCTCACCGATCTCATTTCCATCGGGTCCACCGTTCCCATCAACCAAACCCGAACCCGGTTTCTCACCGCTCTCATTTCCATTGGGCCCAGAGCTGCCATCAACCTCCATCTCATCAGCCACCGCCACATTTTCCGGCGGATGAAACACATTGTTTTTTTCTCCTTCCACTGCCGGTCCAGAAGATTCCTTTGGCTGGCTGACCGGATTCTGATCTAACGGTCCATTGGGTTCGGGTTCTGGATCCTTCATCTCAGTGTCGGTGGTAGGGGGATCTTGTGGCTCGACGGGAGATTTGTGGGGCTGAGGAGAGAGAATGTAGTTGATTTGTTGAGAGATGTTTAACAACTGAAGAACGTCTTGCCTTAGTTTGAGGCTTGGTGGTTGGTTCGATTGGGTTGCTTCTATTGATTCTCGGGCGTTTTTCTCTGCTACTTCACACATCTGCAAATTATCAGGAATGATAACTTGTCAAATATCTACACGTCCAATGCCACGAAGATGCAAAAACTGAACTGAAACTTGTTAAACGTTAAATTTCGAAACTTAACGGAAACTTAATGGAAGCAGATTGAGGTATGAATAAAAAATAAGTTGAAAAGAAGAGAGCTTAAAGGGCCAATTTGAGATTGCTTTTCTAGACTGCTGACCCGAAAGCTCCTTTTTCAAGCTTTCCTTAGAAGAGAGCAATTTTTGTAGTAAGATAATATCAAACAGTTCCTGATTAATAAGTATGAAAATGTTTTAGAAAAAGTTGGTGAGTAATTTATTGGAAAAGCAATCTCGAACAAGCTCTAAACCTTCCTCCTAAGAGTGCTTACATTGTTATAGAGTTTGGCCAGTTCGAGTCTATTGGGGTCGTCATTGCACGCAGCTGCCTTAATCTCGTCTGAGGCTACAAGGAAGAAAACAAGCCATCAAGTGAAATTTCTATGAGATTTGTTAACTAAATATAACGAGAATCCGGCTGAGAAAAAGGAATAATTTATGAAATCACGCGATTTCGGTGAAGTTTCATTCAGTGAAAGTGAACTTACTGATTGGTTCTAATTGAGGCAACTGGTCGATAATTTGTGTGTTGATCGCTGTGGGGTTTGCATTACTATTTTCATAAGCAGTTTTGATGTCACCGTCTGATTCTTCATGTTTTGCCTGAAACCAAAGAGGAAAAAGGAATTCTTACAAAACCCGAAAAATCATCAACAAATAACTCACTAATAACAGCCATCGTTTGATGCTACTGCTATGTCCAACATAAACATGCTTAATTCTGACACAAGATGCATTTTCTAGCTTTTCTTTTTTTCTTCTTTCGAAAAAAATGTAGCAATTATCCCATCCTATGATCCTAAGCATAATCTGATACGATACTGCCAAAAAAATCACGAGGATAGATAATACAGCACAAGTAAGAATGTGGCTAGAAACTAAAGACAATCGGTTGTTACTTGTTATAGTAGGTTGAAAAGACAAAATTGCCCTTATTATTCTAATAAATTCCTATCCCAATCTCAAGTTCAAACAACAATTCAGCCTAACCACAACAAACTGGACGAACAAAGACAACAATGAATCAAACCAAAATAATTTCTAAATAAATTATAAAATATAACTAAAGATATTTAAGGGCAATTTCGTCTATTAAACAATAGTCGACTGTATTTAGCAAGTCAAGGGAACAGAAGCACTTACAAAGTGTTCCTTTTGATACTCGGCATTCAACCCTTTCTCCAAAAGCAGCACTCTCTTCTTTATAAACTCAACCTGTCTCCTTTGCATATCTCTAAACCGGTACAGCACCGAAGAATCTTGAAGTATATGCGATTGGTTAGCACCATCGGGTTGCCCTTGTCCAGCATCAGCAGCTGAGCCATTACCCGAGCCATTTCCCTGGACCTGGGCAGCACCAGGAGCCTCTGCAGAAGGTGGTCTGAACCCATTTTGGGCTTGAGAGTTGCCCGGTCCCCAGACTGGTAGGTTTATCACTGGAAGGTTTAACTCGTGGCATATAAGCTCCTGAATTCTCAGTTCTCGGTCATCAACTATAGCTTGCCACCTTCCATATCCGTGCCTTGAGTTTGAAATAAGATGTTTAAACAATAAAGTAAGATCTCCGAGAGAAATTAAGAAGGAAACTAAGGGCTGTTTCTAAGGAGTTTTTAACTTATAAGTGTTTCCCATGGCTTATATTTAACTAATGAGTTAAAACTATG
>CAOJBJ010432250.1:0-23734 GCA_948291685.1 Euphorbia celastroides | reverse complement strand
AAAGTTTATGTATCATTATGTCAAGTTTTAAAGTTCATGTACCATTATGTTATTGAATGAAAAGTTCATGTACCACCCATGATTTTAAGCCGATAAGTGAATACCATCAACCACTTTTAAAATAACCCTCTCATTCTAGGGCATTTACAAAGTTTTGGGTGATGTAGCCTACTGTGGGAGTTTCCAGCTGGTGATTTGAAATAGAATCAAATGCAACAAAAGTAAAGTTCGGAATAAATTGGTAAATTTTGAACCGAACAAAATATAAATGAAAAGATCATGGCTTTAATTTACCACCAAAGCACTCAACGAACAGGCGTTTCCAAATAGAAACAAACTTGCTCCAAATTACTGTCTAATATATTTTTACCAACGTCAAGAGTGTCTGGAACAAACAAGCTTATTAGGCAATACAATTCCATAAAGGAAACAATATGAAGATTGTTTCCTCAGAATTTATACTTGTGACTAGAACCAATTCATAATCAAGCTTGTTAAACTTGGCACGTGAACTTGTTCTTCACCTGTTTTTAATTGATCATTTGGGCGAATTCTACATAATATTATATTACTGGGTTTATTTATTTATTGTCCAGTAGGGCCACTAATAGAGCTAAAAAAATCCATAATGAGGTATATGCCTGATGCCTCTATATTATATGGGCACAATAAAAGATGGATTCCATCTCTGATATATGCAATAACCTTTTCAGCTACGAAACAATTGTTAGATTCCATCCAAAATATACGCAGTTACCTTTTCAGCTAAGAAACAATTGTTAGATTCCATCTCAAATATATGCAGTAACCTTTTCAGCTAAGAAACAATTGTTAGATTCCATCTCAGATATATGCAGTAACCTTTTCACCAAGATTATATCTTTAAGTTCTAATCAACACCAAACCCATATAGTTAAGAAACCTAATTACCTATTCATCATCTTTAACTAAGATTTATACGGGAAAGTAAAAATACCCAAATCCGAGCCACCTTTAGCTTTTGATTTAGTCCTATAAAGAGTAAAAGGGGACCTCAAAAGAGAAAAAGATAAATGCCATAAATCCACCTGCAGTTATCTGTAGGCGCAGCATCTTAACCATACAACTCTTTTGCCTTTTTTTCAGGTATTTCATATTGCCTTTTTTCTTTTTCCTTTCCACTTGTCTTGCTTGCAAAATTTAGCTACCCAAACCCATTTCCTCCTTTCTCAAGTTTTCTGATATTCCCGCCCTTCTCTCTGTAATCTAAGGAACCTTTTATTCTTCAAGTTTTGCATATATAGCACATTCAAGAATGTTTTCAATCTCTTACTTGCGTAAATACCATTGGTTCTTCGCTTAATTTATATATTGTTGTTATTCATATACAAGAAAGTTCAAAATCAAACTCCACATTTCAGAAGCAGCTTTCAGATATGGGTTCTCTATTTGTTCAACATTTTACAGTCTTTTTCCTCCTCTTTCTTCTCCTCAACCCAGGTTTGATTTGCATTCTTCAATGAACTTCATAGATTGACATAATTGTAGTTCAAGAATACAAAAGTATTCAAGTTAAAATTTGTTACTATATTTTCTTAGTTAATCTATGCAAATTAATATGTAGAATAACTTAAGCAAAGAGTAAATAGTTTCTCTCGAAAAGATTATACAAAGAATAGAAACAGAGGATTGTGAATTCTATTACATTTACAATTACGTTCTGTTTCAGTTTGATTTTCCAAACAATTTTAGTAATAATTTTAATGCACTTCATATATCGAATTATATGCTCAAAATCCAGAACAGTATTTACAATCATTTTGAAACTTGGGATTTCGGTTAGAACTCTATTTTGAATTGCAAAGAAAATGCATATTGAATTCTCTAATGAGCATCGAACCTGAAATTTATGAACTTTGCACTTTCAATAATTCAACGCCTAAGTAGTGTTGTGTTTAATCAAATATTGTGTACATGCACTTGTGAAAGGACAGGAAATGAAAAGAAAGGGAAACTAATGTTACCTGGTGATTTCTTCAGGTTCAAGTGTTGCAGAAACAGCTCCAGAGGACGCAATCTGGGACAAAAGAATACCCGAAAAACAAGCAAACCCGATACCTTTCTCATCCTCAACCCAATTAGATGGAGTTCCCATTGTCAATCCAACACCACCTTCATCAACTAGTCCCATTGACTCGCCACCAGAAACCCCACCAGCACCAATTGGGTTCACACCAACACCTCCAATGCCACCAGCCAATACAATACCACAAACACCTCCAGCCACTACAAACCCTAACCCTACAACTCCAAATCCAACGGCTCCAAGCTCATCAGGAGGGCAGTGGTGCATTGCGAGCCCAACTGCTTCAGAAACTGCTCTGCAGGTTGCTCTTGATTATGCTTGTGGATATAGTGGGGCCGACTGTTCAGCAATTCAATCGGGAGGAAGTTGTTATAACCCCAACACTGTCAGAGATCATGCTTCTTATGCTTTCAATGCTTACTACCAGAAAAATCCAGCTCCTACCAGTTGTGTTTTTGGCGGGACTGCACAACTTACCAGCACTGACCCAAGTAAGTAATGTTCATAAAAAAATATACCTCATCATTGCTAGAGATGGGACAAAATCATTCAGGCATAATGCTAATATGAATTCTGCAAATTGAAGGTACAGGAAGCTGTCACTTTTCATCATCCAAGTCAACACCAAGGTATTAGTTCAATCCCATCTCCTATGACATTCATCTTTGCTGAAATTCTGACATTAACACCGATTTTTCCCCGTTTCAGCATGACACCTCCAGCTAACCCGCCACCAGTCCCTACAACCACTACTCCGACCACCACTACACCAACTATCATGTCTCCTCCAATGTTAACGACGCCAGGAGGACCAACAGTTTATGGAGTGGCAGAACCAACTGGCTCCCCCAACTCGGCCACTTCTGTTTCTTGCAGTTTACTGATTCTCTGTTCTATAACAGCCATTTTGGCATCGCTTCTTGCTTCAGATCAGGTCTAAGCAAGCGAAACTAAGTCCGCTGCCCATAGAAATGATGTGGAAGTTTCCTTGCTGCCAGAGAACTTCATCAAATTCTCAGCAGGAAGCAAGAATCAACATTGAGATGTCTTCTCAAGGACACATCCTTGCCATAAAATTTATATGCAACAGTGTTATGTATGCATATCAGCTGATTAAGAATTTCAGAGGAAAAGAAGATAAGCAAAGAACATCTTAGGTTCTTGTACTTGTAGGCAAGTTAGATTAGTTCCTTCCTTCGGTTTTAGCATAATAAGTTGTTAGATAAGCTTTTATTGCTACAAAAAATTATGACACAAGGAAGAAAAATGTAAAAACTATAAGCTAGCACATAAACTTATTCATGAAAGAGTATAGCAAGAGCAACATATACAGTCAGAAAACTATAATTAGCACGAGCACTGAGCAGGATGCACACAATCACACCTCAGCCCATCTTAATACTCGGAAAATCAACCAATCTTTTAAACAAATGCAGATGCAATGAACTAAACATCATGAACTGTGACATTGTGTTGAGATGAACTATCTGTTAGAAATAACTTGGCCAACCATACTACACTATGCCTTGAATTTGACAAACATGAATGAGCAACTTTTTCTATACAAGCACGTTCATTTGCTCCTAAAATTCACCTGTTACGTTTATTTTTCATCATTAAACTACAAATATCGCTAGTCATCTGCCAAAATGTGATTATGCCAGATGTTTCCAATATAAAAAACTCACAGAATCTAACTTATACGCTTGAGAGACCATTATATCATCATTCATAGGTGTCAGTGGAACTAAACCTAAGCTAGAATTAATACATCTTTGATGCCTGGTCAATCACCTCACAGAGATATGCTCCATTATGGTAGAAGAAAAACATCGCATCACAGATTCACAATTGAAGACAAAAATCGGATTAAACTTCAAGACAGTAAAAAGAAAAATTGCACACAAATCTGAAGACATGGTACAAAAGTCAATAATTTTCCTATCCAATACATTGATAAGGCATTGCACTCAAAACTTATAATTATTTATTTCAAAGAAGTTGGACTTCCACACAGGTAGAGAACATATAAGTTATTTGCCGATGCTGCAAGTTTGGTAATTTACAGATTGATTTTTGATGGAATGTAATGCCATTCATGTTCACATCAGATTAAGAACAAGCATGAGATGACAGTGACACAGATGATGGCCAAGGTGGCAACAATAGAACCTTGCTCAAACGCATTTTGCAATCTGCCTGCCCGGGAGAAGTGCTGGAATGCCATATAGCTTGAAATCACCAAGGCAATGATAGCACCTTGTTGTGTCCCCCTGTCAATGGAAGAAGACAGAAAAAATACTAATTATCTGTCTACGATGTGGTGATAATCTGTCTGTCATACAATATTACAATGGATCTACTTACCTCAAATTCATAACTTGATAGGGAGCCACAATCACAAAGAGTAAAGCCATAAATGGCAACTCTAGTTCACCTGATAACACCGAATATCTCAATGTTATATTCTTGAGTTATCTGATCACAAAATCTAACAAAAAAAAACTACGATGTGAGGAATCTTCTTATTGTTCACTAACTTGCCAAAAGTAGACTCTAGGAAGTAAATACACACTAACGCCATCTTGAAACCAAAATATTGATTGATCTAGTATTTTTCTATGCCTACACATTGTCCTAGTAAGAAGCAACAGAGCTTACCAGGGATATAGAAGAAGAGACGTACAAGAAGAGCCATAAAAGCAGTCCAAACTCCATAATCACCCCTGTGAACAAACACATTCACCAATCCTCATACTAGACAAGAGGATCCTAAAAAATAGACAAAAAGAGCCTGAAAACAGATCTATAAGCCCTTACTTAATCCAGGATATGACACTTGATGGAGCCTGTAGAGCTAATAACGGCACTAGAAAAGACTTGTGAATCGCAGTTCCCTTAGCCAGAATCAAAACGCTGAAAAATTAAACATATATATAAAACATACAGATACAACTTCATGAATTCAAAGTTTCGACATAATCCGAGAGAGAGAGGTTTACACAGTGGAGATGGCGGAGATCCACTGCATATTACGAGGAGCAATTGGACCGGCATAGCAAACCGCACTGAATCCTCTCCCTTTCCTATGCATGATTCTATTCGTATCATCTCCTTTTACTCCAAACCTGCCACACAGAACAATCACAACATTTCGAACTCAATCAAAAAAGAAGAGCTGAACCGAAGCTGATGAAAAACGACCGATGAAAATGCACTAACGGAGAGTCACCTCACCTGAGAGGATTGAAGCTGACGGATCTCGAAACTCGCGGTGCAGAAGAAAAAGCCTTGCACTCGAAACGCGGATTTTGCAAACGAACAAAACTCCTCCGGCTCTTGTTACAAAGAGCGACGGGATTCACTAGTGATGATGATAGGCACAGGCTCAACATCTTCTAGCTCCTTCGATTTTGTCACCTTCTAGTTTGGCGTATCTTTTCAACGACGGAGCATGAGAGAGTGAGAGAGAACAAAGCAGGCGGGCGCTATAAATAACCACCATAATTGAAGTGACTGTGAGTGCTATCAAAGAAAGAGTGAAAACTGAACGGCGACGTTTTGCTGTCACCGAGGTCAGAGTTCGGTAGATATTTCGTTACATAGTTACGTGGCGAGTTATAATTGGCTCGTATTTATACGCTGTTTTTCCAACCCGGAGAATTTTTATATGGTACCGAATTCTTAAAAATACTCATACATCCAATGACTCTCATGAATTGAGAGTCCACACTCTTTTTATTTTTTATTAAGTTAATATTATCTAAAAAGATGTGAGTCATTAAATCTTTAGATACTCTGACCCGGTATCATATATAAAATCCCCTCCTTTCTGGTTTATTAAGCATCAAGATGCTGCCACGTGAGTTATTCACAATTATTGGGACAAATCCAACCATTCTTCAAAATAAGAAATTCCTGAAAAAAAATGAACTTAAATCATTCTCTATTTAAATTATATGAGGAATGAAGCCATTACAGGGAATAGAATATAATAATAATAATAATAATAATAATAAATGTTTTAGTGTTTTTAGTTTTTCTTTTATTTATTTTAAAAGGAATTTGATATGAGGAATGGAAAGTAGGATATATGAATTAAGTAAAAACACTGTAAAATGAGGTTCGGGAATGAAAAATGGAGAAAACATGTTAGACATGCTCTCACTAAACGATTTTAAAGTTTCTCTTTCGTTTCCAATTTCATAGAAATTCATAATTGGATTGTAATTGACAACTTTCCCTTCTTTTTTTTTTGACAAATTTTCATTTAGAAAGACGAGAAAATAACTTTTCTGTTCTGGCCTCGTAATCTATACAAGTTGTTAAGCTTTAAACCCATGACAGATTTTATCAATGAATCAAATGTAGTTACCTTGTTTCTTTACAAAATATTAATCTAGTCAAAGCATATTCTTTGCTAAGAAAATAGTGAATTATTCACAATTTATGGATATTTAGAAACAATATTAAAGATAAATAGACCATCGAGAAATGATATATATAAACTCAATTTTTAAACTTATTTTATTATTCACACATTAGATTGTAATTATGTAGCAAACGGCAAACTTCACTAAATTATAAAACTCATTCTAAAACAAGAACACAAACACTCCACGAAACAAAAACAGGAAAAAAAACACCACACAAACAAACCAAACCAAACAACAATATTTCAAACCACCATCTTGAACCCAAAATCAAAACTCTCAACCAAGGCGCCAAATCTGTTCTCTCACAACCTTATCACCAGCGACCACTCGATTCTTCGGCGGCAATGGTGATTTCGAGTCATCAGCATCTCTAATACAGTAACCGTCAAGGATATCCCCTTCTTCTGCAGTGAATCCGATCGTACCCATCAAATTAGGCCAGCACTGTCCAGTTATGGTGCGAATCGCCAGGCAACAGCCGTGGCCTAAATGAGTCTCGCCGTTGAGAAAGAAGAGGAGGATTTCTGATGTGCAGGCTTGCAGCTGGATCAACGAGTCCCAGCAGTTCGACGATTGTTCGTCCAATTTGAGCCGAGCTTTGATGTTTGAATGCAGAGGGCGGGCATTGATGGTGTGGAGTAAGAAGAGGGAAATGAGGAGAATTGGCTTGAAATTGGGGTTCATTTTTGCAGAGGTGAGATTAAGTTGCAGAGATGTGTGTCGAGATGGTTAAAGAATGCAGCTTTATATAGGGATTTTGGCATGTTTAACTGTTGGATTTGGGGGAAATGAAGAGACTGCAATGGCGGCAATTAGTGTAGGATTAATTAGCAGTAATCAAAACAATAGTTAATCCTGTTTATATGTAACTGACCTGTGAACAAGATGAAAGGGCATTTAAAATGACAGTTAACAAACCTATATTTCACCATATAAAAATTCATTTACACCCTTAACTGTACAATAAAAATGAAATACGTACTTCACAACTACCTTTAGAAAGATCAGAGAAGAACTAAGACATAGTCGGCTCAACAATAGGAAAACCATAATTTATTCCATATTCAATTACCTCAAAGCTTAAAGAGTAAAGAAAATGGACAGACTATATTAGAGAAAATGAATTGGCGGGACAATGAGCTTTACTCCATGTTACCAAATGTCTTTGCAATGATTGGACGAACATCATCAGCATCAACCAAAGTCTCTAAGAAGGGAAGTAATGAAATTAGTGCACAATCCGAAGGATCGCTGAACCAACTCTTAATAGGAATCCCATTATTTACTTGCAACCTGAAAACCTGAAATCATCAAAAGAAAACAAGTTACATTAAGAAGACAACAAGCAGACCGTGTAAAATAAAAGAGAATACAGAAAATTTGAGACAAGCAACCAAATACCTGCGGAGAATTATCGATAATTGCAACTTTTGCGAGGTCAACGCCTAAAACTGTCAAATCTTTAGTGTAACTTCCATCGGTGAATATACACGACTCGCGGTAAACACGTCCCGATATGAGCTTTTGGTCTGGATCGAGTATGTCCAAAAGCTGTGCTGCATAAATGCTTTGACTAGCGGTAAAAATGATGACTTGAAACATTTCAGCCACTCTCTTTAAGAAATCGTGAAGGTGAGGCCTCTGTTTTACATATACAGTGTGCTCTTTCGAGTTGTAAAACACATTGAAAGTGAAGTCAGCATCATCGCAATGGTGCAATGTAGAGTGGACTAGCGTTTCGTCTAAATCGAGCGCCAAAGTTACCGACTTTGTTGTCGAGGACTGCTGAGGTGGCGTATTGTGGTGACAGCTGGACTCCACGTCAGATAATTCAGGTAAGTTTTTGACGAAGAACTGAGGATCAAAATCTTCTGCTTGATCCAAGTCAGCTTTGCAGGATTTTATCTGGCTAATGGCAAAGTACAAGCTAGCACTGTGGGGGTCTATTGTGCATTCTTTGCTCGATGTTAGATCACTGGAATTGCTCTCTTTGATGGAGTCATCGAGAAAAGGTAGCAACAAGCATTGCTCGGCCTCATTAAACAGCTTAGTTGGTTCAACACATTTATATTCAGGAAAAGAATTTATCTCGTAGATGTGATCTGCCATTTGATTCCCATCAAATGGAATGTTAGCGATGATCATTTCAGAAATTAAGAAATCGGGTACGTTGCAGGACTGGTAATCACATGAGCTTTGGTCACTGTCTTTGGGTCCTGACATAAGCACACAAAAGCATTACATCTTTAATATAACGATTCAAGAATACAGCCTCATCTACATAGCTGAAATGCACGATAAAATCAAAATTATACATTTCAAGTGCAATTAAAATCATACCTAAATCGTCACTAATATTTGATAAAAGGAGAGTTTCAACAGGCTCCAGAGCAGCAGAAAATATTGTTTCCAAAGTCGATGGACAAGCATATATTGATTCCTGCAGTAAAATGAATCGTGTTTAGCAATGCAAGATATGGATCAATCAAACTATCATACCTCGGAATACAATGTAAGAAACAGATGAAAGAAACCGAATTCACCAAAACAAAAACCACTGTTCGTAACTTCATATATTTACACAAGTAAAAGGTAAAAAATTAAGGTTTCAGCATATACAAAGAGGAAAGAAACCAAATGAGGATATAAGCTTTACCATTCTCCCTATGGTGCTAGAATCCAAGAAAAAAGGCGACTGCTTCTGAAACTGAGAGTTATCAGTTAAATATTCTCGATTGTCACTGTCCTCATTGCTGTTGATAGCAGGGGAAAAAGTATCTGCACGGTCAAGTAAATTCAACAATATGAATATTAGAAGTTGTTAAGAATAATTAAAGTCCAACGTTAATTCTTTAAAAGGAATTTTTACCTTCCGCATCCCGGCATCTTGAAACACATTCATCAAGTTCTGATGTTTTACAGGGAAATATTGGATTAGAGCTTACTACTTTAGATATCATACTAGACTTTTGGCAAACACTCAAGCAACTCTTTTCTTTTAAAGGACCCGTGTTTAGCTTAGTCTTCATTTTCAATGATGGCATTTGATCAGTTCCAACAACTCGCACCACAGTCTCGATCTGGAAACATCAGTGAGGAAGAAAACTCCTCAATGGGATAGAGCACCAGCCGAGACTGTTGCACAAAACAATAAGCGAAAACATTATTACACATGTAGACTGAAAAAAAAAATAGAACATAGAACAGCATAAAAATAAAGAAAACGAAGATACTTTGGATTAATTTAAGGACTCTACTAAATGACTCAAATTAGTAATTTCTTGAAGAATCCAATTATCAAAACAATTCGTATTAATAATTGAGGAAATAAATGGAGAGAGAACAAGAGGGAGAATTTGAATTCCAACATCAAAAGAATAACTAGCACGACACATATCTCTAAAACTCAAAATTTTTATGGTGTACTGTAAACTGTATCCATCGCCAGCTATCTTATAAAGATCGTACCTTATGGGTTTCAAATAAAGGCCCAAGTAAACGCAGGAAGTAATTATAATGCATAACAAGCTCGCTCTTCACAAATCAAAACACGGTTTTCGCAAAAACAACAAAAGTTTCCATTTTTTCAGAAATTTAATCCACAGTTTCAACTAAGTATTTGTTCCCATAATTTTGTACCAAACAAGTTTGTCAATTAAGGTCAGAGTAAAGAAGAGAAAAGAAGAAATCCCCACCATCGAAATTTCAAAAATTCAAAAACCGCCATAATTCTTCAAGCAAAAACCCGTAATTGAAGTCAACCGCATATTGATTCCAGAGAAAAATCACCAAACTACCCAATTTCAATCAAAACTAACAGAAACAAACAAAAAAAAAACAAAACTCAATAAACGCCTAAACGAAATAGCTCAAACAACAATCACACAGTACAAACGAACCATTACAGTTGAACTATAAACAAAGCAGAAAGAGGAGAATTAATACCAAAAAAACAGAAATCAGCTGTAAAAAGTAGTACAAAAGAAATGTTAAAACAAAAATGGAAATCAGTTTCGAAGGGCCCAAAAACAAAACTTTGAAAGGTTTACCTGTGAAGCTAAAATGAGAGGCTTTCTCGCTCTAGGAGTTGAGTTTTCTGAGCAGTTTTTAAATAAAACCAAAAGAAAAAGACTTTGGTTTTGTTTTCTCTCTCTTAACTGCACGAACGGTCAAGACACAGTCTGCTTTCAGTGATAGTAATGGACGTCTCAGATTAAACTCTCCTTGGATCGATAGGCTACTGCCACGTAGATATCGAGCCAGCTCAGCCTGACGCGCTCACACGTGCGAGTTCGCAGAAATGATCAGAAGCGTTTGATTTCACTCTACGATTAAGGCGCGTGAGCGCCAAACGTATACGGGTATTTTGGTAGGCTGTAGACAAAAATAAGAACAAGTAGGCCTCTTTTGTTTGTAAATAAGATAAAAATCAGTTCATTATCATTTGTAAGCTTTTGAATATTTTCGTAAATTTATTTGCTTTTGAAAAAATATCTCTTAACTTTGACTAAATTTGAACTTTTTGTCATCTCATAACGACGTTCAAATTAGAATTACAGAGAAAAAAATCAGTTTAAAATTTTGAAAAAAATAAATAGTTGAAATTTTTGGCATAAATATTAACTTAGATTGAACATATACTCTTAAAAAGAAATTGAATATTTCAACAATGTGAACGTCTCCGGTGAGGAGATTAAATATAACAAGTGTATGTATATTTTACTGTGTTCAGGCAAAGTTACTGTTATTTATTGAGAAAACTTCAAAAAAACTCTTAATATTTCAAATTTTTTCAAAAAAATTTTTAATATTTTTTTTTCAAGCAAAATACCCCCTGATGTTTGGCTCCGTTAGCAAAATGAAGATCGACATCCTCTAACCGTTAAAAGTTACACTGTCAACAAGGATAATTTTGTCAAACCATAAGTTTTAACTCACTAACCCATTAACTAACCCGTTTACCCAACCCAACTGTAACCCTAACCCATTTAGCATTCACTCCTCTCTCCTCTTCCCCATCTCTCTTGACCGCCCTCAACCCCTACACCGCCACCTCCCTACGCCGCCAGTGTCCAGCCAGAAAATCCCACGGCATCCAAACCTGTAGTTGCCTATTGTTGCCAGGAAACGGGGATGAGATTGTTCGGCAAACAGGGGCGGCGAGTGGAGGCTTTGAACCCGATGACGGGGAAATCTGGTTGAGAAACTGAAATTGACGATGAGGGGTGAGGGCTCACGATTTTTCGGCGGTTTCTGAGGGTTAAGGAGATTGGCGATGCTTTTTTGTGAAATTTGAACTGAAATTCGAGATTTGGACAGACAATCAAGATTTGAACAGTTGCCGATGGGATTTGGACTGAAAAATGGGATTCGGACTATCGCCGGCAGGATTTCGACAGTGGGGAGAAAGGGAAAGGAGAGATGGGTTTTGGCCGGCGATGGAAAGAGGGGAGGAGGGGTTTTGGCCGACGACGGGAAGAGGGGAGGGTTAAGGTGCTTTCGCCGTTGGTTTTGGGATGTCGCCGGAATCGCATTTTTTCGGCGACGGCTCCGGATCCGACATTGAAGGAATTAGGGTTAGGGTTGGATATGGGTTAGAGTTTTAGTGGATATTTGGGTTATTGGGTAAAGGCTTATGGGTAAATGAATTTTTTGGTAAAAAATCATTGTTTTGACAAAATTGCCCCTACCACGTCAACTTTTTTAACTCTATTAATTGAACATCCCCATTTTGTTCATGGAGCTAAACATCAGGGGGTATTTTACTTGAAAAAAAACATCAGGGAATTTTTTGAAAAAATTTGAAACATCAGGGGTTTTTTTGAAATTTTCCCTTATTTGTTTATGATCACTGTTATATTAATTTTACAGAGCATGAACTAATGGTGATCAAGAACGCAACAATATTAACTTTGTAAAAGCAAAATACTCACCTTTTTTTTATCGGTTATTGTATTACATCTAGTCGTAAAAGGGTTGGACTGGGATTTCAAAACTTAAACCAAGTTCATCACAAGGACTAGTATTGCAGTAAAGACTAAAATAAGTGTCACTGAGATCTTGACTGAACTTGAACTGAAGAAACGAAAGCAAACGATAAAAGCAGAAACAAGCATAACGAAGTGAAACTTATGAGAAAGTACTCAAAGCAAAACATACTAGCATCTGAAAAGTTAACTTCCATTGACAGTAACAATTTTTTAACACAAATCCAGGGTCTACAACCCCCTATACAATTTTCAATGCCCCCTTACACCAACCCTCAAAATCCCAAAACTCCCCAAAATATACACATCATATTTGCAGATGAAGATCTGAACCCCATATTTACCCCAACACAAAACCGAAAACTCGAGAGAATCCATGCACCAAAATAAATACTGTTGCGTGCACTCTCTTCTGCCAGCTACAGAAAAACCATTGAGCTGCTTCATTTGCCCAATTTCTCTCCCAGCGGCTGCTATTATCATTAGACACTATACAGAAACAAAAGCACTTCCTACTCTAGATTTTATACACTTGCATATATCAAGACCCAGAGCCACCTCATAGAGTTGGGCTCGGGGCAAACTCCATTCATCATACTGTCAACTTTTCTCAAAAGAACCGTCATCTGTTAGGCTATCTGGAAGATCTCCAATGAGCGAGCCATCTGGTTGGCGGAACTGGATATTTAAGTTGTTAGAAGACAGGTGCTCCAGAACAATCTGCTAATAAAAACACGATCCTAGTCACTAACCAAGACAAGAGGAATCATTTTAACCAATTATAATTAAAGAAAAATTAGATCTCAATATTTAAACACAATTGAATTGCATGGCCTTCACAAATAAGCTATAATTGTGTTAATTTTACCTGATCACCGGCTTCCTGCTCCTCGGAGTGGAACAGGATTGGCCGGCAGCGCTTATCTTCATTCATCAAGCTTGAATTTTGAAAATGGGTCACAAGTGCAGCTTTTCCCTGGATTCTAGCATATGCCAAAGAAGCAACTTTCTCACTGTTGAATTTTTCCCACTTCTTGCCATTAAATGCCTGCACAAATCAAAACGCATTGTATTCTTGCAATTAAATTAAGATATGGCAGAATCTCATTTTCTAAGCTGATAATCAGACTTCACACGCGAACAATACAGGCAAAAGATCAAGGAAGTATAACCTCATAAAATGAAACGATATGAGAAGGTGAAAGCATATTGATAAAAGCATAGCCCACGTTGCATTTATTCTGCACAGAAGAATAAGAGTCTAATCAGCTGAAACTAAATTAAAATATTGTGGAAACTTCTATGCGAGCGATTCAATAAAATTACCTTAAAATCGATTGGCAAATACAGAAAATCATAAGTGCCCTTGTGATTTTCATCTATGGCAGCAAGAAGAATCTTTGAAGTGTACCTATATGATGAAGACAGAGAGAGAGTAAATAAATCCAGTTCTCAACAATTTAATCACAACATATCCATCAGTGTAGAGAAAGCATACTTATTCGGAATATTTTTAATCATTAAGGTTGTGCGTGTATCTTCCCCACTGATAATCTTCTCCAAGTCAAGTTGAAACTGTTTCTTGCTATCCATATGGTTCCCATTACTCTCAACCCGTCGGCTCCTCCAACGTTCAGAAAAACCATCCAAAGTGACAGGCGACACTCCAGGGTATGGGCCGTTACCCAAGAACACAGGGCTAAGCCTAGGCGAAGACATCATTCTGTAACTTGCACCATTATCTGAAACATTCCTTGGAATTGCAATACCAGAACTCACAGGACCACGACCACTCATGTGACCTACACCTATGCCTCCAAAACCAGCAGGACTCATAAATGAAGTCTCGGGTGACTCTGGGAAAAACCCGAACCGCCTCTCTAATGGGACTCCAGATGGAGCAGAGCCAACATGGTGGTGGTTCAATGATGAGCCAAGAAGAGGGCCCTGACGGTTAGTGAATGGAAAACCTTGGCTTTTCCCATTGGAAGTGAAAGGACGGCCTATGGATGATGTTGGCCAGGCAGAAATAGTGGAGTGTTCTGGGTATGGATTTGGACTGCCCCAAAGAAACTGTGGCCCAGTTAGTGTCTCCGTAACAGAGCCATTGGAGGTTGAAGCGCCTCCAAAGGAAGATGAGATGCTTCCATGAAACTGGTTCAACTTTGAGTCGGGTAATGAGTGTGACTGCTGGAATGCAGATCCATGAACTGAATTCATGTTTGGAATTTTATGTTCCACAAGACTGCCCCTTCCTTGGTCTGTACCAATAGGTGCAACTTTTACATTATTCTGAAGAATTGAAGCCAGACCAGGTAAATGGTTTCCAGTTGGGCTTACGGTCCTGAATACAGGGGATTTGCCGATACTTTGCAGTGGACTGTGCTCAATAGGGCTGTTAAATTGGCCCCAGTTACCTGTCATGCATGTCATTCACTTTAGCTAGTAGGAAAAAATGAAGTAAGTGAAAACAATAAGCAACTCAAACCTACCAGGTGGTGAATTGGTCACAGGTGAACCCACCGGATGACGAAAACTCCGAGTATCATCTTGGTCAGGCTCTTGATTCAGTTGCAGCATCAAACTGAAAGACAATGCACATAGTCAACATAATTTTTCATTAACATATCGACAATGTGTAGAGAAATTTGGGTAAAATTATTTCAGGAAGGAGAAAGCTGCCTAGATATATTCCATTCAATAGAAGGCATCAGTGTATCACCTATATCTGGAAAGCAGGGACGGAGCTAGCATTGGGTTTCCGGGGGGACAAAATTGGGCTTGAAGGGGGACAAAAATGAAGGGGCTTGACATAAAAGCCCATTAAACTGAAAAACAAGCAAAAAAACCGAGTTTTGGGGGGCTCGAACCCTGGTTCTCAAAGAAAATCTACCCATGCTCTACCAACTCAGCCGTTAATTCTTACAATCCTATGTAACTGACTATAGGTAATATACCCATATTGATGACTGGGGGGGACATTTGCCCCGGCCCGCCACCCCCGCCCGCCGTCCCTGCCGGAAAGTTTAAAATGACAAATTAAGTGCTCCTTGAACAGTAGCAAGAATAGGAAAAATGAAAATATCAACGTGATGAAAAAGATTGCAATTATGCCATCAATCGCGACAACACTATTTTTCTCTTTCTAAAATCTAAATGCCATTAAAGAAATTCTTTCACACTGGGCCCCAGCTTCAAAATGTCAGTGCTTTTGGAGTTAATACCTTTAGCTTCTACATGGACTTGACTGACTAAAAACAAATAAATGATATTGTTGGCATAAAGAAAATAGTTTGTGGATAATAAAGCCCTCGATAGAAACCAGCTATCATCAGACTCAAATGCAAAGAATAGCAAAAGAGTTCACATGTGCAGCACATAATAGAAAGCTAATAGTGTTCAAAAATGAATCTGAAACAATGATAGAGTATGAGAACCATACTTTCTTCGTGCTCCACCAGGACGGCTAGGTTCAAGCTTGATGCGTTTACCAGCTATATCACTCCTATTTAAAGACTTCAACGCAGCTTCTGCTGCTCTAACATCATAATATTCAATGAATTTATGGTGTCTCTTATGTGGTGTCTCCCTTATCTGCTTTTTAAGAAAGATAAGCAATTGGTGCGAAAAGAAATAAAGGAAAAAAGAAAACATACAAGCAAAAGAAGCAATTATCACCTCTTTGACCTCGCCGTAAGCCCCAAAAATTTGCCTGAGGTCTTCATTTGAAACTGATGGGTCCAAATTAAATACAACCAGGGTCCCTTGATTGATATCCTTTTCCGATGGGTTGTCCTGAGGTGAATTGAAAAAGAAATCATAAATCATGATGAAGAGTGTATAAAATATAGTAGTCAAAATGAAAGCACGATTGATCCAAAGTTAGTACAGACCTTTGGAATAGAAAAGTGAATATCAAGTTTTCTCCGACGTAGCGGCTTGTTTTGCAATGCACGCATGGCAGTTCGAGCTGACCGAATATCATAATACGATATCATCACGAAGCCCCTGTGTTTGCATGCAGTGTAAAGAGTTCTGATGTCGCCATATTGCTACAAGACAAACAAATACAAGAATTGAATGCACCTTAGGCAATCAACAATACGTACATTGACAATTTCAATCTGAGTAACCGAAAAAATAGTGATTTCCATCTCTTAATCTAATTATGTTGGCATTCTTAAAGTCTTTTCTTCTTGATTATGAATTACTTTATGTATAAGGTGACAAATGCAACTAGTAAAATCACTGCCTGCAAAATGAATTACCTCAAAGAGAGTTCTCAATTCTATGTCTTCGACATTACTATAGATATTCCTAACAAATAATGTTCTTGAAGGATGTTCACCATATGGATGTTCTCCGGCAACAGTTCCCACGCCATTTGGAAGCGAAAAGTGGGCCATCCCATTTCCAACTACGCCATCAGATAGATTCATTTTTGAGATGCCAATACTCAAGCCATCCTGAGCATCACTTTCAAGTTCCATACCTCCTCCACTGCCAAAAAGATCATAATCTTCCAAGTCTTCCAGAGAGCCGGGAAGTCTACTCAGGTCAAAATCATCCATTATGCCTGCTAAAAGCTCATCCTCGTCATTGGGAAGCAAATTCCCTAAGGCATGATTCTCAACATCATCAAGTATATCGGCTTCAGCGTCTTGTTCAAGCTTATCAAGACCAGCCAAGGAATCGTCCACAGATTGATGAGCACATTCTGTATCATTCAAATTCACTGCAGATTGACAAAAAGGGTAAGAATCCACAGTCTTACAGAAGAATCAGATCAGACGGCTCGTGGCACTTACACTTTTCATGTGGAAGAACAGGTAATGAGCAAGAAAACAGAGTAGCATCACTTGGACCAAGCGGGGTGTTAGATTCAGATAATATCCCCAAGGCAGTCCCCTCGTCCTTGGGTATACTGACAGGACGATTCATTACTGGCACTAAAGAAACATAATTTATACAATTTAGCACTTGGGCTAAAGAGACTTAATTTACCCCAGAACAGCATGGCAAAAGGAGTTTCTGAAAATTACCAGAAGTCAAATTACCGGAAGACTGCTTCATGGCATCACTTACTCTGCTGCAAAAATTAAACAACAAAAGATAAAAACTTATTCGGTAGTTAAATTTAAACTAGAACAAATACTCGCAGAATAAAGGCCGAAATATGATCATTTGTGCATTATTATGATCGAGCATAAGGATCCTAAAGGGGAAAAAAGTCTAGGATCAAATTATCAAAAACAATCATGAATGCAACATTATCAGTAGTACTAAGAAGCAAGCCAACGACAACTTCCATAGGAATGATAAAATAGAATCAATATTCCAGCTCAAAACCAGATGACATGACCATAAAAACCCTAGAATCAGTCATTATGCCGAATCCCGGAACCTAAAATTTTGCCGACAGAAAGAAAATACAGGTAATCAAAAGAAAAACGCACAGCCCCTGCTTTTCCGTTGTGCCAGAGGAACTAATTTTTCTTCAGAATGAGGTGCTCAATAAACTAGAGCCACTAAACAACCATTACAGGAAAAAGTATTAAAATGGAGCAATTTATTCCTCAACTAGCTATTAAAAATCAAATCAAGTTAAACCCAATTCAAATTTGAAAAATCAACTAACCCGGATTTTGACTGAATAAACAAAAGAGCATCAAAGTAAACCATCAAAAAAACAAATAAGAGAACCAGACTCTAGAATAAACAACTGACCTAAATTGAATTTTTCGAAACAAATCAAGCAATGGGCTAACTGAACCAGCAATTTAGCTCATCACGATCAGAAATACAGCGCACACAAGAAATAGGAAGACGTGGGAAGAGACGTGAAGAGAGAGAATTGGTTATTTCCACTTACGCAATTTCTACTCATGACTACTGCAAGCTTTCTCTCTCTAAAAAGCAAAACAACGAACTATCAAAAAAAAAAAAAAAGCAAAACAACGGAGGTGATGATGATTGGACGAGAGGAGAAAACGAACAGAGAATGATTGAGAGATAGATTGTGTTGTGAATGTGGGAGAGGGGTTTTGATTTAACTCTGTTTAAATCCCTTTTGGTGTCCGTGGTAGTGGATTTATTACGAAACGAAATAATTATTTTTTCGAAATATATATAATAAAACAAATAAATTAAATTGTTAATATTATCTTGTCATTTAATATTTTGCTTTTGAGATAAATCATGGCCATTGTTTGCCCTTAAAGTGTGTAATAATTTCTTTTCTGCCATTCCATGATATTGTGCTCGATATTTGCTTTATGGTAATTGATAAAACAAAAAAAAAAAGTCAAAGTTAGTGTCCTTTTTTTTTTGACTGAAGTTAGTGCCCTCTATTTACATGCATGTTATAGTGTCCTTTTTTTTTACTGAAGTTAGTGCCCTCTATTTACATGTATATTATAGTGTCCTTTTTTTTTTTACTGAAGTCAGTGCCCTCTATTTACATGTATATTATAATGATTTTTTTAGGATATCTACAATTAATTTTTTTTCCTTTTTACAATTTTGGAATATGAAATGGATAATGAATGCCACACGTAAGCTCTGATTATGAGTTTGAATTTTCAAACCTATGAAACTATCGGTAATTTGAATATGATCATGCAATTGTATTTTGATTAATATAAATTGGTTATTAACTGTTTAGTCTTACTTAAAAATGTGACGGAGATGTGCATTTTGCAAAAAGTATGATATTTACTTCAAAATTTGTCATGAACAAATAACATGTTAATTATGAAACAGTCCTTTTCACATTATTTATTTCATATTCATCAAAATTCTTTTAATTAAATAGCCCCTGAAATAAGAAACGATCTTTTTCAAATTATCGATTTTACATTCAACGAAATTCTATTACACATATTATATTTAATTATCTAGTAATGTGCCAAAAAATAGAGTAGGAAGTGAACTAGTATATGTTTTAATTATTGTAGTTTTTTAAGCTACATTGCATAATTGACATTATTGGATGGTGGATTCTTTGAATATATTTTCAGTTGGAAAGATGCTTTGAATCTTACGAACCACGTGAATGGCAAAAAAATTATACAGCTTTACGAGATTTTTTTTTCTTCGAATTGCAAAACATAGTTTGAGAATATCAATAAACATAGGAGACGGAGTTAAAGAATAAAAGCATGTGATTTTTATTATATTATTATTATGATCATATGATTCATATCCTTATCCAATCCGAACTCCTAGTTCCATAACAGAGGCCACAACATTTGCAATGTCATCTTGTTTATTTATATAGATCTATAATGCAGAACCAATGAGGAAAATATGACAATTGTTCAAATAATTATAAAAAACTAGGGAGTGGAGAGATAAAGTTTTATTTCTTTTTATATCCTAGAGAGATAAAGTTTTATTCCCTCACACATTTCCAAAATCATATTGCTCCAAGTCTCCAACAACTTTATAAACTAATCAATTTACAAATTCATGAATATGAACAAAAAATAGTGAAGGTTGTGGTAATTTTATTTTTTAAATTAAATTTATTTTGTCTTTCATCGTTATTTGATTAATAGGATGAAGTTCAATCCAATGATAATAATTATCGGTTTAATCTCCGCACAATTTACAAATTTTCCAGAAAATGTCCTCTACTTTTTTCATATTTCACATTATTTCTTATGTCGATAAATTTGACACTCTAACAAGTGTGTGATCTAATTGATTTATAAATTGATTGATACAAATTTAGAAGTGAAATTAATGTTACTTTTTAGCACAATTAATTAATAGCTAACAAATCATCACGAATTACACGATGATAGGTTTTGGTTGAAGAGTACAGGGCTATGTAATGAAATTTCTACCAAGCAAGCATCGGTAATGTGACATTATTGCTTGTATGAATTTAAAAATAGTTAAATATTATGAAAATTGAGAATTATGACGTGAAGTATGATTGTTGAAGAATTCAATCTGTTCCACGTAAAGTAAAGAAAGAGTATAATTATAAAGTACTGAAGGGTAATCTCGCTCAGGGGGTTACGTGACGTCATTGGACGTCGAATTGGAATTTGGAATTATCCTCTTACCATATGCTGCCAAAGAATATTTTCCCATTTTCGTCTTTTGTGCCGTCAGTATAATAATTATGATCATAGTGGAATTCTTTTTAAAATAGAGGACTTTTTGGATCGGCTTCTCACAATATATTGTCTCGGAAAATATGGTTGATGATCAATTCATTTATCAAGGAGTAACTTGTAAAAAAGACTAAAAGAGTTTAAGAGACAACAATTCGATGAGAGCGATAACGATGAGGAATGGAAATGGGTATTGCTCAGTATAGTCGTTGAAAAGTGAATAACCACAATATTGATAAAAAATGATAAATGAATTGTTTGTATTGTAGTAGAATGTCGCTCTCATTTGCTCGTTGACACTACAATTTCGTGATTTATATTTCATTTGACATTTTTCATTCGAATTTGATGTTAAAATCACTAACATTGATTGCTAATTTCAATTATCAAAATTTGACCTCGATTAAAAGTTACAAATTCCAATAGATTGCGAATATGTATCCAAGAGAGAAAAAAAAAGGGACTGATATTGATGTAATTATGAATATAGCTTTCCTTGAATTCAAAGTTGAAAAGCTTTGCTTTATGACAAAATTGACTTAGAAAAATTGTCATGTTTGTCACAAAGTTCAAGTTCAGATGCATTTTATTTATTAGCCTGATTCAATAACTTTACATTCAAAAATATCAGCATCACACGCTCCCCGCAAGCAATTATAACCGTCGATGAGACAGTATTTTATCATATTTATGCATAACTTATGCTATTATTTTAAGAAACAATTCATATCCTTTGTGCATAGATAAATTAGCATGTAATTGTTGGGATTAAAGACTTGAATAATGTTGATTGGGAAAATATACTTAAAAGTGAGGTTGGGTTGAACGATATTTCTCGATCTAATACTTCTTTAACTCAGGGTCAAAACGAGTTCAATAACTTCGTTTTCATTTTGCATAAAAAACGAATACACAATCAGTAAAAATCATTAAACTATTAGCTCAAAACGGGTTTGCTTATTAGCTCAAAACGGGTTTGCTCAGCTAATAGTTTAATGAATTTTACTGACTTTGTCAGAAAACTAATTTTATGTATTCGTTTTTTATGCAAAATGAAAACGAGGTTACCAAACTCAGTTTTGATCCTGGATTAAAGAAACATTAGATCGAGAAATGTTATTCAACCCAACCTCACTTTTGCATATATTTTCTCAATCAGCGTTATTCAGATCTTTAATCCATAATTGTTGGGCCATGCTGCTTTCTGTTTTTTAACTTTTTATGTTTAAATTTTAATTATACGGGTAGCTTTGTACGGATTTTCTGATAAAATAATTCTAGTGGTACAATACAATTTCCATAGCAAAAAAGCTTACCTCAAAATTTATCTATTTTTATTAATAGTTTTTACAAATAAAAAGCGTGACAGTAAATGAAAGCTTTGGTTATGGTCATGGAATTGAATAACAGTTTACTCGATTGCTTAACTTAGAACTGTAAGATATTTTATAAGGAAATTCATTATTATTTAATTGGATTATTCAGTGTCACATGTAATTAGCAGCTTATATACTCCATCTCTAAGAGTGTACAACTTGTTAAGGTTTGCTTATAAATACACACTGCCCAATAGTTTACGTCTTTTATTATTACTTATTTTAGTCCAACACATTACACTATGGCCTATGGGAATATACTAATTTGGGTCAATCACATTACATCGTGGCCTATGAGAAATATGTTAATTTGGGGTCAATGTTGTTATTATATATATCTACAAGTTTATACTAGTGTGACCTACTATATTGATCAACCAAGTTGGAAAGTGTGGATTGATCATAACATCTAAAATTATTTTGCTTCTTTCTTTTTGAAAAAGTGACAAAAAGAATACATCACATACGCAATCCAAAAACGACTAATGGTATCGT
Source organism: Euphorbia celastroides (assembly GCA_948291685.1). Classification (NCBI taxonomy): domain Eukaryota; kingdom Viridiplantae; phylum Streptophyta; class Magnoliopsida; order Malpighiales; family Euphorbiaceae; genus Euphorbia; species Euphorbia celastroides. The sequence goes on along the minus strand of CAOJBJ010432250.1, from coordinate 1,249 downwards.
GGAAAGAATTGGGGCTAATTTGTTATCTAACGTTTAAAATTTAGAAGCCTTAAAAAAAATAGGATAAAGTACAAAAACATGCTTTGTGCTTACAACAATTTTTAAAAAGAGATTTGTGCCTTTTTTTCAAAAGGGACATGTGGTTTTAAATTTTGTTCAAAATTGATGTTACAAAATATATTTTGATGTTTTCGACACTCTTATAGTTAAACCATATTATTTACAATTCGTTCAATAAATAATTTTCAGAAAATTATCTTTTCTTACGATTTTTAAATTTGAAATCAGATATTAACTATAAAAAATAGTTATATAACTTAAAAAATTCTAAATTTTGTCTTTAAAACGTATTATATTATCATCAATTAATCAATAAAATTTAATACTAAAATAAAGAATATTGCCATGTGAATGAATAAATTTTCAAAAAAGAAAATTATAAGTTGTCCTCTTTTTGAAAAATTTTTGAAACCACGGTCCCCTTTTTGAAAATAAAAAAAACACACTCTCTTTTGAAAATTGTTGAAAGCACAAGACATGTTTTTATACTTTACCCAAAAAAAATAACAAAAAGACAATAGTAGCACCTCAACACTTTATAGTGCCATCTCCAATCCTACAACACCAAATTTATATCAAATTTCACTTTACACTACAATTTAGTGTTGCTACAATATTACAATATCCAACCTGTAATGACCCGAAAATGGGTTAGTTAAATGACATCTAATGCATGCTATTGTTTTGAATTAAATGTCATTTAATTGGTGTATGAATGGTGGATGAAGTTTAGAGGTAAAAGAATTGAAATCGGGTTTGAAAAGTATGTTTTGTAAATTGAAGGAAACTCGAGGGTAATTTGGTAATTTGCCAATTCAAGCTTATAAAAAAAAATGTGGCAGCTCTAAAAGCGTTTAGAGGACTTTGTTTCTCATTTTCTTCTTCTTCCCCAAAGCTTTGTGCGTGTTCTTCCTCTTGAAGAAAAATTTACCCAACCGAAAATTCGTTCTTTTCTTCGGTTTCTTCTTATAAGCTTGAATCTTGGTGACCAAGCTTACCTCGTGTGTCTTCAATTTGGCGAAAGGAAGCTTGAGTGAGGTGAAATAGGGAGGTTAAGGGTTGCGTGAATAGTAACCCCGACTCAAGGTGAGTTGATTTTCGTTAAGTTTTTGGTATAGAAGTTGGGTAGAAGGTATAGTGAGTGCATTTCATGCATTAGAAAGGCCTTTTGATGTGAGCCTTTATGGAT
>CAOJBJ010432010.1:0-11930 GCA_948291685.1 Euphorbia celastroides | reverse complement strand
CTGGCACCTCTAACCTTTCGCAACCTCTACGTCGCTGTTTACAAACGCAGGTAATTCATTTTGATATCATTTCGTCGCTTATTTTTTATTTCTGGGTTTTACACTTGTGAAAGATGAACCGTCACTTTGAATTTGAATGTTGCTCTGTCAAAAGTTTGATTTTTACTCCGTTTGATCCTGCCACCCTCTATTAGAAACCAATTTTCATGTTTTTATGAAAATCCTTAGGTAGTCACTCCCGGCTGAAAGTAGGTGTAGAATTCTTTAGATTCTAGATACTCACATAAACTTTATTTTCAGACGGCTCCATGGGCATCGATTTTATTGATCTCACATCCGAATCTTTAACTTTAAGTGACGATGATTGTAGCTTTAACTATGAGAACATAATACCCATAAACGTGAAGCCTTTGAAAATATTTAACCCCTCTAACAGTCTCAACACCTCTAGGTCTTCGATTTCAGCCGGGAAGAAGCTCTATAACCATAACACCGACTGCACCTGCTCCCTTTGCAAGTATTTCGCACCTTATCTAGATCCTTCCTCATACTCAAAAGCAATTGTGCCGTACAACTCAACTAATAGGCACGGATTTCATCTCAAGCGTGCTTCTAATAAAATAACGAGGACAAACGTCAATCCGCACTTCCTTCCGGAGGAGGAACCCGAAAATTTGGCGGAGATGATAGAAAAAGAGAAAAATTGAACTCCACGGGTACATGAGATGGTGTCTAGAATGCACTGGCATGATCTTCAGACGGATATAGAAGTCTTTGGTTGGTTAAAAAACAGCGAATATCGCATTCCCGGCCCTCATGAACGTGTGACCGAGGCCCCCAAAGGCTGGTTTAGAATATACAAAATTCAAATATGGAGAGGATTTCGATATCCATTACCCGAAGGCATTTGCGACGTCCTACGTTACTGGAACACATGCCCGGCTCAGATACATCCCAACGCCTGGAGTGACATTGTGGGTCATTATCAGCTATGTGTTGGTTTCGACCGGAACTTCAATGCAGATTTCTTTAAAAGACTTGGGAACGTCAAGCTGAATGCCGATGAAGACCACTATCATCTAGCCAGGAGAAGGACAAAGTACTTCTACTCCTTCGCCGATCGCGTTGAGTCGGTAAAAGACTGGAAAGCTGATTTTTTCTATATTAAAGTGAATCCGAATTTTCCCAAGTTCCCCACCCGCTGGAGGAGTAGGACCACAGATATAACCAAGTACAAATACCCTCGTCAGGAAACTCATGAAACGGTGCTTTTGTTCGACTTACTTGAACAACGTAGATGGACTTGGTCAACCGCCTCAAATGCTTTCCTTAACCAACAACAACTAATTCATTTTGACCCGGAAAACCGAAAAATAACTTACTTAGGAGAGCTTTATCAGCCGAAAGGTATCCTCTCAATGCTCAACTTTTCCTTTTATTTTATTTTGCCTATGCAAAATGGTGAAAATCGGGAGCAAAGTTAATGCGGTATTCCAAAAGGCCGTTCATAGCAATGCTACCCTAGCCGGTAGCAAAGATACAACAACTAACACCATTATTGCTGACACTGATACAACCAAAAAGAAAAGGAACCGGCCAGCACAACAAACGCAAGAACGACTCCGGCTCAAGCGGCTCTTCTAAGCGCGCAAAGGGCAAGGGCAAGGTTGTTGACTAAATTCTAGTCAATTGAGTTATGCTAAATCTTCAAAATTTCTAACACAATGCTTTTTAGGTTGTTGAGGTGGAAAGCACTGACAACCTGGTTGTCGAGGACCAACCAATCAAAAACGCTACTTAGGCAGCATCTCCCACTGCCAGGTTCCAGAACGCACTAACAGAGATTACCGGTTCCAACGAGAGCATCACTAACGATGTCGTATATTCGGCTTTTCAACGGATACTCCCCATGCCGGCTGAGCGCCTGGGATTGAGTACTATGCCCCTTGGGGAATTTTCCAGGAATATGGCAGAAAGGGCACTAATGGTAATGCTCCTCCACTTATTAATTATTAATCATTAATCATTCCTGACCCACTTATGCTATTGCAGCTGGCTAGCGAAACGCTTTTCTGGACGCCGAGGCCGACTCAATTGCCAAGGTGCAGAATTAACTCGAGACTTGCAAGAGAAATCTCGAGAAAAAGAACGATGAATGTAAAAAATGACAAGTTCACTGACAGTTACGCAAAACGGATTAAGCGATGCGGTCAAATCTCTGGAGAAGCACAAGCTTGATCTTGGCGAATCCCAAAAACGAAACACGGAGCTCGAGGTGAAAAATTCTCGGTTGGAGAAGGAGCTTGGAGAGGCCAGACAAGAGCTCGCAAAATAGGATGAAGTGATTGGTGAAATTGTAACTAGGTCCGTGGGCTATGCCAGGAGGGTTTTTGAGGCATGCCAAGATAGGATGCCAGAGTTGACCGAAGAGGTGTACCGGTCAGTTGAGGCACCTTCTTTTGATGACATTGGGAATTACCCTGAGCCCAACTCCCAAGAGGAAACTCAGCCCAATACCTCCTAGTTGCTCTTCTTGGAACTCGGCCGTCGTCTCTGCCTGTAAAACACGGTGGTTAGGATCCGGGGGCCGCCCTTGAGGGGACTCTCCGATGCCTAAGTCAGTAAGGGTTTTGAGAAATAAATTGGCAGAGTAACAGTTAGGGTTCAAGAATTACGTACCTTAAGAGTTAGGACTTTGGAGTATTTATAGGCAGTGTGCCTTGTTCCTCACGCTGAAGAGTCCGATCCTGATTAGGATTCACTCTCTTTACGTTTTAGACTTCCTTCTTAATTAGGATTCTTCCTAACTAGATACGAAATCACTAATCCGGCTCAACCTACTTATGCCAGGTTGACCCGGTTAAGTGTGCTGGCTTTGGCCTCCATAAAGCTTATTGTGAGATAACCACACGACCTAAGTTACAACGTCGTTCAACCGGTATTTAGACCAACATAGGTCTCAGACAGATTTTGCTGATAATGTTATCATGCACATCATTTAGTGCAACAACATCACAATAATATGTTTCTATAAGAAAAATAAGGCCTTCAAGACAACTCACAAGATGTAAAAGCGAAGTGCTTTTAAGTGAAAATGTTTTATTTAATAAATTCTCATATGTATTGCACCCTTTCTACTGTCAAAAGAGATAAGATCTAATTTTAGTTTATATTATTCCTGACACTCTCTCACACGGATTTAAAGTGAGTACAACATAGACTAACTCTATTATGTATTGAAACTTAGCTCACCAAATGGATATACCAATATTCGAACCTGTGACCTTTAGGTCAATAAGGCTCTGATACCATATCATGAGATCGATTTACCCTTAATTGACCTTACCCGTGACTCGCTCTAATACCAAGGCTAATAGGTAAAGTCAAATCTTAATATTTATATTATTCTTGATATGTAACACATGATTTACCCCTATCTCAATAAATAATTTCTAGGCCAAATGCATCGGGACCCCTGAATTTGTCCACTTTTTTGTCCGGCACTCCTAAACTTTCAAAAGTTTCTCTCGCCCCCCTGAACTTTCTAAGAAGTGTCTTTCACTCCCCTGGATACGACGTGTCAACTTTTAATTGGATGATATGTTTGAAAAGTCAAACCAATTAGAAGTTGGCACGTGACACTTAAGGGTGTGAGAGAAATTTTTGAAAGTTTTTGAAGAGGGCGAAAGAAACTGTTAAAAAGTTCAGGGAGGCGTGAGAAACTTTTAAAAATTCAGGGGTGCTTGACAAAAACATGGACTAGTTCAAGGGAATCACGATGAGTTTGGCCTAATTTCTATTATTCACATTAATATTCATTTATATGAATTTATAACTATTCTCCATATTACCTACATTCTCAATTGAGTTGCACATTTTCAATTAATAAATGTTTTTTAATTGATTGTTTTGGTATTTATAATTAAATTTGATATTGTTAAATATGCGTGGCATTGTATCAAAATATCAAATTGTGAGACAAATTATAGTTTTGGTACAAACAATAGTATCTACTAAAATTAACAATGTACAAAAAATCTGTATATCGGAACAATGAATAAATATATAAATAGTATATCATTTATCATAAGAATATGAAAAAAATCAATTAATAACTAAATCAAAGGCCAGCAGTGAACGGAACACCGGTCGCGGGCAACCACGATTGCCCGGTGATGAGGCTGTTAACGGTGAAACTTGAAGCTAGTTTTGGGCTAGTAATCACATGGTACCCTTTCCATCTTACCCTTCTTATAGTCGAAGATCCTGGCCCTCTATTCCTGTACTCACCATAATACAACGTATTAAGAGCGAAATTAGTGTTAAGCCATTTCGACCAACCCGCCGGATTAATAAAACTATCGATGTAAGTCTGTAGTATAACAGTCCTAGAATATTGCATCCACGGTCTCCCTAAATATGTTTGAAATTGATGCACTACAGGTCTCAGGTCAGGCGCTGGCAGAATTTGAGAGTTGTGGATTGAAATTCCGGTGTTCTGGTATGGATCGTTTCGACCTTGTGCTGTCATCATATTGGATTGGCCTTTTAAGGGTCTTCTAACGTAGATTATGCAGTTTTGGAAAACAACTGCTGCATTGCCGAAAATGAAGTCGATTGTCCCGTAGATGTAGCATTCTTTATAAAATTGTCTTTGAGAGTGGACGAAAAGGGTATCTTGATATCCCTCGAATGCGCAGCGGTAGAACACTGATAAATCGGAGGCTGATCGAAGTGCTACTGCTTGTCCTCTTGCAGGGCCCGCTGTGTTTCTGAATGTTATTCCACGTGCAACAAATCTTAGCCCGTCAATGCCTGTATACACATAATATAACTTAATTTAGATGATTAAGCGACTCAGATTATTTTACAATAAACAAATAACTAATGAAAACTCCATCCAGTACACATTCACTTCGAGATTTAAGTCACATACATTTTACTTTCTCGATTCAAAACCATGAATTCATTTTATACATCTTTTCCCTCCAAATTTTTATTCCACATTTACATTTAGAACATGTAGAAGGAATATTGCAAAGCAATTTTTGATGCTGAAACACATCTAGCCTCGAAATTAGCAGTTTGGCACATTTAAATTGGACAACTTGATGGAATCTAATTAATGCATGACTTACACTCTATTTTCTCTGGTCTTATTTAATAGACGTTTTAGCCTTTTGATTTTGGTTCTTTTTAATAAATATGTTATATTTTTTAATTTTATTTTTGTTGCTTTTTCCTTATGTACCCTTGTATTAATTATGAGAGAGGTTAAATATTATTGAAATTTAAGTAAATTATTAAAAAGAAAGAGAATAATGTTGAGGATAGATTAGTCATTTTGGCGAAATAATAAATGTATTATTGGTTCTGATGATTTTAGCCAAAGCGTCTATTAAATAAAACCAGAGGCACTATTAATCTAATTCTAAAATTCAGAAAATAATCAAACTTAATGGTATAATTTGCTATGGTGTAGGGTAGAAATAACATATAAACTAAAGTATAACCAATTTATCAATAGACGCACTAAGAAGATATTTAAAAATCTTTTTGGGAAGGTTTATTAATGTCGAAAATTATATTTATCGTAGATACAATCATAAACTATTTCGGTTAATAGGATTGCAATGCTCATTAACTGAACAAATTGACTCATAATTCATAACTTAATTTGCATTACAGAAAATTTCAAATTTATAATTTATTGAAATGGGATAATTATATTCCAATTTTCTCAATTATTTTTTTTTCCACCCACTTGAAGTCAACTACGAAATATCCTCCTTTGCACGTGATCAAGTATGCACTCTACTTTTTTTAGTGATAAGAAAATTCAAATATAGATCTAAGAGCTAATATCTTATACCTAAAGTTTATCTAAGAAAAGCTTAATTTGAACAAAATATAGCAAATTTTCATAAACTTGAACGAAAATCATAATTGCACCTATTTTTCAAGGAAAATTATTGCCAAAATAAAGCATATTATTGCAACCCTTCTTTGCTTCTAAGATTAGTTTGCACACTTGTAAAACAAAACCACTTTCCTTTTATAGGGACGAATCCCAATATCAAATTCTCTCCTAAAGTTTCTCAAAATTAGAAAATGCTTCTTATTTTCGTCCCAATGAAGTTGATGTTTAAAATTTATTGTTTTCTTTAACTTTTAAAAAATCATTTAACCTCCTAATGTTATATTTTTTTAGCTTTCAATCCATAATTATCGCTTGTCAACTTTTGATTGGTTTGATTTTTTAAATATATCAATTAAAAGCTAACACGTAATCTTAAGGCGCTGAGAAAACTCTTAAAAGTTCAAGGGGTTAATAGACTTTTGGAACTAATTTCAAGGAATGAACTACCTATTTCACCCTGTAAAAATGGGTATAATTCGCCGAAAAAGGTTCCAATAAGTTATATTGACACATTTTTATATGGTTTCACGATTTTGGATCGGATCCAAAACCTGAAAACGATAGTGTTTCAAATTTCCAAGCTACTTCAAACCATCCCCACCCTAACTCAAAAACTAAAAAATGAAACAAATTAAGAACAAAAATTTTCACTTACCGGCAGTTGCCGTACTATAAGTCGTATAACCAGCCTTAACACTTCTCCCGGCGGAAATTATAGTATACCGGGGCCCATCTCCGACGAGCCAAATGTTATTATTACCAACCCCAACTTCAATATTCTCCAAATAAAGCCCTCTTTTCACATGAATTATAAACCTCGTCTTATATTTCCTTTTAGCCGCCGCATTTATCGCCGCCTGCACCGTCCTAAAGTGCCCCGACCCGTCCTTTGCCACCACCAGATTCGCCCTCGCTACCACCTTCGCCGCCGACTCCAAAAGTCGCCGCTCCCTTGCTGGAAACCACTGCGGAAAACCCTCCAGAGTATTGTTCCTGTCCTGTATGTAGGGGTGCCCATTCGCTTAAAATAGAACCAAACTGAATTAACCGAATCCCAAATAAAGAAAATATTGTCACCCAAACCAAACCAGATAAGATTAGAAACCAAATTAACCAAATCAAAATATATTATTCGGTTCGGATTTGTAACCAAATTCAAAAAACATTATATTTACCGAAAGAAATTAACATAATAATTATTCCTCCAACTTAAATTTAGGGTGAAAGCTCTTTAATTCAAGATGTAAACTCAAAACTAGTACTACATATATCATCTAGAGGTTTTAATAATATGCGAGTGTTATCTAGAATTCTTAAATATTTCGGTTTGGTTACCATTGTTTTTTCTTCACTGAATATTGAAATATCTCTCACTTTATAAATCGAACCAAACCAAATATTTGAAATAACCGAACCAAATTCTGCTACCAAATCATTTGCACACCCCTACCTGTACGGACAGCAGAACCCCGTTGACGGCCAAGCTGTTGCTGATAACCTCCTTTAAGTTGCCGGACTTCATCGGACGGGTGAAATTCCTCACGTTGAGATCCGACGACCCGGAGTGGCACGTGCCGATGTTGGTCAACGCCGTACTAAGCCAAGTTTGGGCGTCAAATGTTGTACACCTGTAGTTTTTGGTAACGCCGTGAAGTGTTCGATTCAGTTGGTAGATCGTGTCGGAATGTAACTTGTAGCAGTCGGCCCAAACCGCCTTTTGGCGGTGGTTCCGGCAGCTTTTCTTCATCCGGTTGACCTTTTTCCGGGCAACTAGGGCTCGCCGGAGCGCGATTTTGACCAGAATTGTACGGAACTCCGTCAAGTGTTTGACGTTCCGGTGCCGGTATTGCCTTTGGCTCATGAAGTGGTGACACGTGTCGGGGTGCGGAGTTTTGTTGCACCAAAAGGTGATGTTTGTTGCTGATTTTGCTGTGGGTAAGTTCGAACAGAAGAAGAAGATGGTGATTAGAGTTGTTAATAACGGCTTAATTCGGGTTTCCATTGGTTAATTTGGGGGTTTATGAGTTTTGTTTTGTTTTGGGGGGAAAGGAAAGGAAAGGGAATGATTTTGATATGTTGAAGAGAGAGTTTGGGATTTATGTACAGTATGTAAATGGAAATCCAAGGTATGAACTGTATTTTTCATTACAAAAATAAAAATAAAATAATAAAAGTGGTGGATTTTTTCATTATTGTGGTTACTTTAATGTGTTGTGTTGTACTGAGAAAGGAAAATGTCCATGTTTGTTTGCGTAAAATTTGTAGTTTTCTTATTTACAAGAAAAGTTAAAATGATTAATTTTGGGGAGAATTCACTTTTGAGCCCCCCTTGACTTTTGGTATTTATGTTGTTGGGATTTTTACTTTAGTTTTGTTCGATGAAGCTCTTGAAGTGTGCAACTGAAATGCATAACATATTTTGGTAATAAAAAAACCCGAGTATAATTTATTCTTCTTTACCTATTCACTCTATTTGATCTAAGAAAAACTAATAGTTGCTCATAGAAGAATGATTTTTATGCGATTTTATGTATTTTATCATTTTAATTAGGAATAAATACTAAATGATAAATTGAATATATTATATATACAGTCATGAACTTCTATAGAAAATAGTTAGTTTGTGAACCAAAGGTCATTATAGAGTTGGTGAACACGAATTTTGAGAATAAGATAAAGCTTAAACATTCCAATAATTAATTTTTACAAAGTATGTTAAAATCGCACATAGCATAAAATGTGTATAAAATATGACGTTATAAGAGAGAATACATTTGAGAACAAAGAGTTTTGAACCAATTGTAAAAACCCGGAAAACTTTATGAGCTTGTAAACTTGTGTATTTTTTTAAAAATACATGGTCACTGACAGTCAAAAGTAAACGCATCAATAAATCTGAGGGGTGTTACATTAAAAACTAAGAAAATCGAGGTACTTAATAGCAAGAGAAATTTTTTTTTGTCATACTGCTATTTTGGCTAATAAAATTAGCAATAAATTACAAATCCCATAATATTTTATGTGAAAATATTATTATAGTTAACTTTGATCTGCAGCACCATAATGGTAGGACGCAGTGGCATAAAATCGTAATGTATTGGTCGCATTTTGCGGTATATGGCGTGTGAGTAATTAATGGAGCCGGCAAAAATTTCTGTCGGTGATTATTACAAAGCTTAAGCATCAATTGAAACAAATTGCATTCAAAATAAACTCACATGTGATGGCTTAACATATCAACATTTCATCAAATATATTAAGCAACCATAGCATATGCGCTCGATATTAAAAGTGTTTTTTTCCGACAATAATGTATTCAAACCTCAATTTTTTAAGATAAAGCTTAAGACAACACAATAAAAATTAGACCAAATACATCCGGACAGTGGCGGAACCAGGGGCAGGCGGCCGCCGTCCCTGGTTGCCGGAAATTGAGGAGGACCTCCTTGATAATTGGCAAATAAGCTTCGTACTCCAGAGACCCCTTCCAGATGCAAAAAACTTCAGCAAAGGCTAGTTTTGCAATTTTTTGTTGCTGCGGTTTGAATATTGAGTTTTTGGTTGTAGTGATTTGCTTTATTGAATTAGATTCTGGCATAGTTATCACGGGCGCAAGGCGCGCCAAGGCGACAAGGGGTCGAGGCGCGCCTAAAGGCGAGGCGCACTGCCTGAGACATGCCCGAGGGACACTTTTTCAGAAAGGAAAAAAACTTCATGATTAATCAGTGATTTAATTCTGATTTGATTAAAAATAGAGTAAATGCAGAATTGAAGTTCTTTCCTTCCCCAATACACATGCTTTAAATTTGATTAATGGTTTGATTCTAATTTGACTAAAAATGGATGTATTAACGGAGTAAATTCAGAATTAAAGTTAATACAGAATTAGAGTTAATGCGTCTCCTTTCTTTCCTTTCCCAATACGCATGCTATAAATTTAATGGCTTAATGTATCAAGACCCTCCTGAAATTATCCCGATTTGCCTCTCATCCCCCTGAACATTCAACTGTATCTCTCGTCCCCCTGAACTTATATAAACCGCACTCTTTCAAACCCCCTAAACTTTTCAAAACTATACCTCTCACACCCCTAACCTGAACTCTACCAGTTTCACAATGAAGAGTGTAATACACTCGCGCTACGTAAGCTATTTTGAGAAGTCAAACACCAATCACAGCTTGCCACATGTCTTTATTTTTTCTAAAAATAAAAAACTACAAAAAATAAAAAAATTACAGCGTTTTTCCTGCTGCTCCGACTCCGGCGTTTTTCCAAATTGGAAATCTGGCAACCAGCTCTGACCCCGGCGTTTTTCCTTCCAATTTCTCCATCACCGGAAGCGTGAAATTGCAATTGTTGTGGCCTTCAATTGGGATGCTGTTGTGGGGAAATTGCAGCGTTTTTCCTTCCAATTTGGATGCTGTTGTGGCCTTCAAATAGCTTAACAATGTCCTAGAAAAATTGAATTCTAACATCGAAAAATTGCAATTTAATTCTTGTTCATTGCAGGCAATCCAATAGTCAGTAAAATCCTATACCCTAACAAATGCAACAATTCACTTCCGAATAAATAAAAAATGAGGATCAGATTTGATGTACCTTCAAAAGCTCATTTGAAAGCAAGCTCCTCCTTCTCCTTCACTGTCAATTTCGGCACTTCCAAACCCTCTCTCTTCACTCCTCACTTAACAGATCTATCGCCATAGCCGACATTAACAAGCAATTCCAACTCATCCCTTTCACTTCCAAAATCCTCCTCGTCGGATTCAATTTCCCCATCAAAATCTTCTTCAATCTCTTCTTCGATTGAGGGATTTACGGCATCGGGAGTGGAATTGATAATAGATTCACAGAAAAAACGGGAAGAGAGAACAGCGTGAGGATAATGGAGGAGAGGGAAGAAAGTGGGGGGTGATTCAAGGTGCGGGAAGAAAGAGTTACTCTCTTGAAACTTCAAAAAATTCCCATGTAACCGCCACGTCAGTTATAAGGGGATAGAATGTGCGGTCTATATAAATTTAGGGGAGCGAGAGGTAAATCGGGATAATTTCAGAGAGGTCCGATGAATTAGGACAAATTTAATTAATGGGTTGATTCCTATGTTACTCGGACTCGCCTATTTGGCCGGAAAACCGGTGTCCGGTACAGCCGGTACAGATACCGGTACTTGAGCCGTGTCCAACACGCCGGAGTGAACATGGGTGTTGCTGGCTCCGGTGAGAAAAGCAGAAAAAAAATGGAGAACGATGAATCCATCTTAGAAAGAAGAAAAAAAAAAAGATAACTAGGCTAGGCTTTTGATTTGCTGTAATTAATTTTACAGCTGGAAACAATGAATTTAAAAGTCAATAAATGTTAGACTTTTATTGAGAACTTAAATTTCAGTCTACTCATTGTACTTCTATCCAACCTTTTTTTACTTTTCATTTAATTTCTCTCTCAAACTACCCTATCTCCTAGACCTCAAGCTTTCTATTCGAACCATATTCACCTCTCCTATTTTGGGGGAATGAATATAAGGTAAGTGAGAGTATGTGAGGGGAATCAGTTCCTCTTGGATCCCATGGTCTTATTCAAGTCATCCCTTCCAAACAAAGGATCATGCCTCCTTTCCATTCCAATACCCCCCAAAGCCCGCTCCCAAACAAAGCCTAAATTGAAGAGTTATTATTTAGATAGATATTATGATTTATTTCTGTAAAAAGCTAAGCCTTATACTTACTCTTTATACAAGTATAGTATTTATTCTTCCGTATCCCCGTAACGGTATCTAATATCAGGACGGTGTCCCTGTATCCTAGAATTTTGAAAATGGCATACCGGATACTCGGATCCGCACCCGTATCCGATACCCGTACCCGAGTCCAGGTAATATAGGTTGATTCTAATTTGACTAAAAATCAATATATTAACAGAGTAAATGCAGAATTAAAGTTAATGAAGAATTAGAGTTAATGCGCCACCTTTCTTTCCTTTCCCAATACACATGCTTTAAATTTAGTTAGTAGT
>CAOJBJ010431209.1:0-11510 GCA_948291685.1 Euphorbia celastroides | reverse complement strand
GAAGGTGATGACTAGGCATTGTGACAGTTAGTTGGCGCCTAATACAATATACTCGAAATAATATGAGTTGTGACATTTTACACTTTTATTATATGCATACTTATCATTTAAACTTGTTTGTGAATTGAATTATCTAGATCCTGTAAGAGCTCCTTTAAAATGGACGGATTTGAATATTTCTTTTAACATAAAGTCCTGTTTGAGTTTGACCCCATAAAAGTCTGAAGATCTTATGAGTCAAGATTTTCTTTTATATAAATATTCGAGTTCAGCCTAATTAATAAAAAAATATTTATTTTATATTTTTAATTATATTTAATACTTTATAGATTTGTTTTATATATCAATATATTAAATTATTAATTATATATTTAAGAATTTTATTAAACTATAATTTATATATAAAATTATTTAAAATTTATTTAATAAAAAATAAATAAAATACATTTTCAACAGACCATGGGGCGAGTTTGGGATTGACTCCCTAAATTTAGTCTAACCCATCCCGATTCCAACCTAGTCCACTCAATGATCAGGTGATCGGGTCTACTTATCATAAAAATTCACGCATATATATATATATATATATATATATATATATATATTATTAAAATAATCATATGTTACAGGTATTCATATATACATTTGCATATTCAACAATTTTACATGACTTTAACAAAACCTTTTTCTCCTAGTAATATTTTTATTTCACAAACCTAACAGTAAAAGAATAAAAGAGAAAATTACACTGTGTAACCCTGTTAGTAAGTTATTTACATTTATGACTCTTAATTAATTAATTATCACTTTTCATCTTTTTCAACTTTCTAATATTAGTAAACACGTTCCTCTTCTTATCCTCATCTTCTCCAAATTTCTTTTTCAGATCTCACCAGATCTCACCTTCAATCTTGCCGGAGCCTACACTGTCCGTCACTGGAAGTCAATTCCCGTCAGTTCCGGTCAATTTCCGTCAGTTCCGGTCAATTCCCGTCGGTTTCAATCAATTCCCGTCAGTTCCAGTCGATTTTGGTCAGTTCCCATCGATTCCCGTTAGTTCCAGTCGATTTTGGTCAGTTCCCGTCAGTTCTGGTCAATTCCAGTCAATTCCTGTTGATTTTTTTCTGTTGTTTGGTTGATTGGTTTTTTTTTCAGGAGAGATGTGGTGGGGAGGGGTGTTTTCTCGCCGGATTAGCGTTTTTCTGGCGTTATATCATGATATATCAGAGATATATCACGATATATGATGGCGGGCGGCGGCGGCGGTGACAATGGACAGCGATGGTAGCCGAATATATAAAGGATATAACCTGGATATATCCAAAATATATCATGGATATGATATATCCAGGTTGGATATATCTAAGATATATCTTTGATATATCAGTGATATAATCTGATATATTTTTAGAGGGTGCTGGATGTAATTATTTTAGCTTGTTATGTGGTGGATGGGGTAGTTTTGCTAGGCTAGGTGTTTGGCCCAAATTCATATTTCATATTGATTATGTTATGTAACTTACCCAAAATAAAATAACACAATGTAAGAAATTATTTTATATGAAAGTAATATGGGTCAAACCTCTAGTTGGAATTTTCAATTAATCTCAATTTTAAAACAATGATCTTGCGGGCTTCTATGAGTTCGAGTTGAGCTAGATGAATTTATGAAAATAGTTTCTCAAACTCGTATCATGCATCTCGGGCTTAGGTGGATTAGGTGAGCCGAGAAGCTTGTAAACAAGTCTATTTGATAAAAAAAAATAGTAGTATATACTATATAATTTTAATTTTACAACCTTCTATATTTTTTAAGTCCTTGAATTTTAAAAATCTTCCATAATACGGCTTGAATATATTGCAACATTCATACTACAATGCATATTTCCACAAAAGTACTAAAAAGTTTTGCAATATCAAGTTGCTTGAGTAGAAGCGATGTACCACCACACCAGACCTGCTTAATCATGCATTTGGCCTGTTAAAAAGTGAAAAACTTCATGGGCTGAAATTGAAATTTTTTCCAAGCTTGTGACTAAAAATCATCAATAAACCAAACAGTCCAACTAGATTTCCATGGCTGACAAACATTATCCACTTCAAATTTCAGGCACCCTATCCAACACAAAACAAATCAAAGCCACCCAAATTTCCAAAAACCAGAAAACGATGTCCTAAAACAAAAACCACATATTACATCTCCTCTTTTGTCCGCCATTGTTGGTCTCTTCCCCTCTCTAAAGGAAACCTTACTTTCTTCTCGTTATTTGACCCCTCTCTTCAACCCAAAGCCCTCTTTTTCAAAAACCCATTTGCCGATTTCACTTCAATCAAGACCCAACTCAATTAATTTCGCAAAATCCATCACTTGCAGCATAAAAAAGCAATCTTTACCGGTGAAATGTTAAACCTTATTTTTTTATTCATGTTAAACTAATTAAGTTTTCATATTTATTTAATTATTAACTAATTGGTTAATTTTAAATATCATGTAAAATGTAAGTTAATTTGATAAAATGATGAATTAGTAATAAGAATTATTAAAAAAATTAAGTCTATAGGCTTAGTCATCAAATATAAATGTCTAATAAGAGGTTCGTAATATTAAACTATATCTCTTATATATACTTTCCTAAGATTAATACTCCTATATAAATGTTGTATTAGAAAAGCCTATATATACTGTAATACGTAACGTTTTTTGGAGCAGCCGCTACTTTTCTTCCTCGAATTTCATCTTGCTCGTACGTTCTTCATCCAATTGAGCCGCTCTTAGGGTAAGTTTTTTTTTCCTTGAATCGTACTGTTTCGAAATCATAGAATAATTCTTACAATATAATTCTTTCTTAAGTTGTAGAAAAAATTGAACCATTACTTTTGTCTTCACGGTTGATTTTCAGTGATGAATTTCTTTATTTACATGACGAAAAACGTTTGAACACCTAGAATTTGAAGAAAGTTGCATTTTTTTTTTTTGAAAACAAAGTTGCATTTGTAACTTTTTTTATCACTTGCTTTGAGTCTCCAATTCCATGATATGTCAGAAAAATAAAGTTGTTACTAGGTTGTTTATTTCAGTTAAAATTTGTGTAGTTTTGTCTAATGTAGAATTATTCTTTATAATAGAATCAAACAAAACATCCAAAAGCAACAACAAGATGGAGATGGAGTTTGGTGTTCGTGTAGCAACTCATTCGATTCTGAACTGCCATCAAAAGAATTTGGTATTTTCTCCATTATCCCTCCATATTTGTTTGAACTTGCTCACTGCAGGAGCAAAAGGCCCGACTTTGGATCAACTGCTTCGCTTTCTCGGTTCCAAAAACGTTGCCCAAATCAATGCTCAATCTTCCCTATTCATGGAACTTGCCACTGCCAAATCTGGTCCATCCGATGATATTCCAGTTGATCCGATCATATGGCTTGTGAATGGCATATGGGTGGATCAACGGTCCTCGTTGAAGCATTCTTTTAAACAGTTGGCAAATGATGTTTACAAAACCAAATCCCAATCTCTCGATTTCAAAAAGGTATTGATTAGTCAAAAATCTATTTTTTTTTTCTTATTTAGGACATGTTTGGGATTGCTTTCCGATGCTACTTTTCTTGAAATTTCAAAGTTTTTCCTAAAAATAGTAGATTATAGTTTTAGGAAAACTGTTTTGACAGTTCTCAATTTTTTTATATAAAAGATCAATATGCACCATCAAAATCAAAAAACGACTTTTAATATGAAAAGTTGTGATACCAATTTTTGAAGACAACACTTCTGACAGCAATACCAAACAGACTATTAGTTAAATTTTAAGGATACTGACATCATTTTCTATAGGCTGAGCAAGTTGCGGATGAAATCAATGTTTGGGCGAGACAAGTGTCGAAAGGGCACATTGATAACCTTTTTTCTCCCGAATCCTTACAAGCTTCGGTTCTTATACTTGCAAGCGCACTCTACTTTCAAGCATCATGGATTGGTAAATTCGATCTTGATCTCACTGAAGCCGAAGATTTCCATCTCCTCAATGGAGAACAAGTTAGGGTTCTTTTCATGAAGCAATGGTACACTATGAGCTTTTACCGAGAATTCACGGGTTTTAAGCTACTAAAAATGGGATATGAAAAGGGTATAGACAATAAAAATTATGCCATGCACATCTTTCTTCCTGATCAACACGATGGACTACCAGAGCTTATTGAAAAGTTGCACTCATCCGAAATTTTTACCACAAATCACAAACTTCAACGTGTCGCGCTACATAAATTGTGGTTGCCAAAATTGAAGTTTGAGTATGGGTTGGATATCTCGAACAACATTAGAGAATTGGGATTGGATTTGCCATTTCGGGACAATGCGGAGTTTACAGAGATAGTTGATTCAAAAGACAATATTTATGTATCGAGAGTGATTCAAAAATCTTATATTGAAGTAAATGAAGAGGGAACGTGTGCAACTTCCATCACTGAAATTGAAGACGATTTTGGATATAGTGGCGATATACGCGACATAATTGTTCCACCAATAAGTTTTGTTGCAGACTATCCATTCTTGTTCATGATCAAAGAAGAGGTTTCTGGGATTGTTCTTTTTGTTGGAGCTGTTTTCAATCCTCTTTTGTGAAATAGGCTTGTTTATATATTTTCTTACAACTGAATTCTCCTTTTTTTTTTGGATTGAGAAAGATTTTTTTAGTGATGGATTTATGATTGATTTTTATTGCTATCTAGTTAAATTCCTGCGTCATTGTTTTAGCTTTTTTGGTTAAATTTCCAGGACCAGTTTAATTATTCAAAAACTTTGAATCAATCGTTATCTTAGTTATAGGGTTAAAAACACTAAAAGAAAATGGCTCGTTAGCTTAGGTTGTAAGTTTATTTTGTACTTTCTAATTCTATACAATCAGATCCTTCAAAAATTACAAAATGTAATGATCTCCTGCAACCCTTTTCATTTTTCCTTCAACGTATTACCTACTCCTTTTGTTCATTAAGGAACATTTTGTTAAAGTATTGTAGGATATTTGAAGTCACATTCCGGTAAATGTAGGTGGACATTTGAGGTCAAATACATGTATTGGAGGGTATTTGAGGTCAAATACATTATGTATTTAGGATCCAAGATTGCTATTTGACTTCAAATACCCTTTAATACTGTTATTTAACCTAAAATATCCATCGATTTTGTTATCGGATCGATCCCATAAACTATAGCAAAAAAAAAAAAAAAGAAGCAGATAGCATGTAGGATTTGAAGATGGAGTGAATCTTACATCTAAATCAATGAAGTAAAACAAAGAACAAAGAGATCAAAACCAAATAAGAACCTAAAATCTGAGACTTATAAAGCAAAAACAAAATAAAATCATGAAGGAATTTGTGAAATTTGTTGAATTTCACAAATATGGAGGACATATGGAGCAGAAGACGGTGGAACACGTTAATTTTGGAAATAGATCGAGCAAATATCCGATCAATAAACACGAAATAAAAAGCAAACAAATCACAAAAAGAATGAAATAAGAAAGTAATTAAAATGGAGAAGGAAACAAATTCAATGTAAATAGGAAAGTAAAATTGATATCAAAGTTTTAAAGGAGTTTTGTGTGATAGGAGTTTTAAAGGATTTTAATGTTTGGTACTTCCTACGATTTTCCCTTAAATAAGATAAAAAAAATTCTAAGCTTGATTCTTTGTATGTGTCTGTTAAGTATGCTCAAAGTCTCTTATCAAACGTGTTGACAAAATTTTAGGCCAAACATCCATTTTATTTTTAACTAGTTAAGGAAATGAAGCCTAGTATGTTTTTTGTCAAACTTATTCATTAATAGAGTTAAGCTTGATCGATCTTTCACTGAGCTGAGATTAGCTCGATTAATTTGTAACCCCACATATTACAAAATGAAAACTTCATGGGCTGAAATTGAAATTTCCCAAGCTTCTTTACAAAAAATCATCAATAAACCAAATAGTCCAACTAGATTTCCATGGCTGACAAACATTATCCACTTCCAATTTCAGACACCCAATCCAACACAAAACAAATCAAAGCCACCCAAATTTCCAAAAACCAGAAAACGATGTCCTAAAACAAAAACCACATATTACATCTCCTTTGTCCGCCATTGTTGGTCTCTTCCCCCGTCTCTCTCTCTCTACAATGGAAACCTTACTTTCTTCTCGTTCCCTAACCCCAATTTTCAACCCCAAGTCCTCATTTTCGAAAACCCATTTGCCAATTTCACTGCAATCAAGACCCAACTCAATCAATTTCTCTAAATCCATCAGTTGCAGCATAAAAAAGAAATCTTTACCCGTAAATTCAAACTGGGTCAGTCATGTTCATCAAGGGCTGGCAGCTGTAGCCCTCTCTCTGGCGCTCAATTTCAGCCCTCTGATGTACTCTGGAAATGCAATCGCATCAGAATTCGATGTCTTGAACGAAGGACCGCCGAAGGATTCTTACATTGTTGATGATGCTGGTGTGCTTAATAAAGTTACCAAAAGTGATCTGAAACAACTGCTTTCGGATTTGGAGTCTAGGAAGAATTTCAGAATCAATTTCATCACTGTTAGAAAGCTCACCGTAAGTACTACTCAATTGTTGGATTACTGTGATAAATTGGGGATTTGATTTCTTCTTTGGTGGTTGATTGGAGCTGATTTTGGTGTTTTGCAGAGTAAAGCTGATGCTTTTGAGTATGCCGACCAAGTGCTTGAGAAATGGTATCCTTCAGTAGAAGAGGGAAACAATAAGGGGATTGTTGTGCTTGTGACGAGCCAGAAAGAAGGGGCGGTTACCGGAGGGCCGGCTTTTGTTCAAGCTGTTGGGGAATCTGTTCTTGATTCTACTGTTTCGGAGAATCTTCCGGGTAAGTTTGAATTGCCACAATTTGTTCTGATACACTGAGTATTTTCCCAGTTATAGACCGATCGAACAATTTGTCTTTCCTGCATAGTTGCTAGAAGTAAAATTTGGTTCAATTTAAGCTTATTTGAGGGTTGAACAAGCCAATTATCTTGAGATAATCCTAAGAAAGCTAACACCTTTATATTGCAGTTACTAACACGGGTCAGTTTCGATATGAACGGTGCTGGAATCGTTGTGTCCTGTAATCAAGTAGCCAATTTTGTTCTAGTTTAGAGATGTTTTGCTTGATGATATTTTCAATTCCCTTTTGGGAGCTGCAAGAAATCTTCCATCTTTTTAGGGATTTGATTTTGATCTCGGCTTTAAAGTCAATTATCGAACTGGGTATAGATTGGTAGTCCTCGCTTGTTATACGCCCCAGAAGGTGCAATGCAAGCACTGCATATGTTTCCCATTACTCATTTCCAAAACAGTTGAAACGGGCGAAAAGCCTAATTTCTCCAACCACAAGGGTCAATATGATCCTTGAATTACTTAGATAGTGTAATTTAGTCCATAAATCCATAATCTTGATTCAATCCATAACCCTATAATTTTGTTCAAATTAGTCCACAGCCGACATGCTCCCCTTCCAATTCATTGTTTTTAACTAATTCAAACCATATAGAAAGTTCAAAGCTACATTTCATTACCACACAAAGTGACCCATAAGACAACTCTTAGTCAAGTTGAACGTCTAATTGGATTGGTTCTCGGGTGCTAAATACATACATGGTTTACAAATGCAGTGTTGGCTACAGAAGAGAAGTACAACGAAGCCATTGTGAGCAGTGCAAAGAGACTAGTAGCCGCCATTGATGGCCTACTGGATCCCGGTGGCCCCAAGTTCAAGGATAACAAGAGAGACTCCAACTTCAAAACGAGGGAAGAAACCGACGAAAAGAGGGGGCAATTTTCTCTCGTGGTCGGCGGTCTATTGGTGATTGCTTTCGTTGTTCCCATGGCTCAATACTATGCTTATGTCTCTAAGAAATAAACAATACCCTTTTTGTTGGATTTGTTTGTCCAATTGTTTGTGTTGGCTTATAGTTGTACAAATGTTAATGTTGGACTAGTTATTGAGAATCCTTCAATCAGATGTTGAAAACAAATTTTCGGTTTGTATTTGTGAATGTAATGTAAAGTCGGCCTAAAGTTATGTTCAGCTTGTCGTATTCCGAATTCAATATTTGATCGCTTTTAGTCAAGAACCGTATTTTAAAAGACCAATCCAATACTAGTCATTTCAGGTAGCAGGGGCAACAAATCGTTGCCTAAAACCCCGAGAAAACGTTCTTGAAATTCTATCGAATTTGGAATGAAATGCATTTGAACTCATTTTCGGGTACAGCATATGACAGAACTAATAGTATTAGTGGCTTGTGGATTGTCATTTGTTTCATGCATTGAACAAATCAATGAAATAACGAATGAAATATATACAGGAGACAGGCGTACAACGAGCAAATGAGCTCATTAGAACTTGATACTGAGAAGGAAAGGCATTTTATCGGCAAAAGGCGGATCAGAGTATTTTCCGGTGAGTATTTGTGATGCAACATACTGGTTTGCAGCTTCGGTATAGTGAATTCCGTCCCAATTTACATACTCGGAATTGTCATTGCATGCTTTTACAGTTACCGTGGTTCCATTCAACACTTTTGTTTGCCCACAGCCAATTCGGGTGTCATAGTTCAACGGCGGTCCACCGTAGCCACAGCAGGCCATTATCGGTTGCTCAAATCCTGCACAATGAAACCCTGAGAAATGAAAAAGAAAACTCATTCAAAATCGAATTTGGTGAAGCGGAAATTGAGATTTCTTTACTGACCATATCGAGAATAGTTGGCGATGAGGTTGGATTTTATAGCGTAGATATCAACATATGTGACATTTGAATCTACATATTGGCCTTGTAGCTTTGTGGTGAGAGCATGAAGCTGGAGATTAAAAAGCTTAGCAGCTTGATTATGCCCACTAACACATCCCAACTCATCGAGCTTCGAAGGGTCGGTCCCGAATTTCGCTACATTTTGAGCCAAGCACCCGAGAGGGCCCGTGTTGTGGATCCAGAAGTTCCTCGCCCCTTGATCGTAAAGTCTCTATAACAAAGAAAACAACCCAATTAAGCAACATTTGGTAGTATTTTCCTTTTAAGATAAGAAACCAACAAGTGAAAGCAAACCTTGATTGCACTTTCGAATTCCGCTAAAATGTTAGGTATCGAGGTGACAACTTGATCGAAAGTTTGCGAATAAAACGCGCCAGCAAGATCGTTCTGGCCTATATCGAACATGTATAGTCCCTTCGAGAAAAAGTCCTCAGCTGGGAGATACTTATCAAACTTCTTTCCTAACAATTAGACGTGTTTCAAAAGTCCTTAGAATGTTATAAAGGCACATTAGATTGCTTATAGTTATATTATAGGGCACTTTAGATTGGTTATAGTTATCTTATAAAGACACATTAGATTGGTTATAGTTGTCTTATGGATCCATCTACTCACCTTTGGCTGCCAACTCGAGAGTTCGGGATTTGAACCGAAGGAACTGATTCACTTGAACTCCAATCGAAAAAGGGCTCACCGACGATGCAGTAGCAGGGAGAATTTTTGATCCAGCAGCAGCAAAGTTACAACCTTTTCGAAAATTTGGCAACCCAATTGAATCCAAATAAGCATTCAGAAAAGGCAAATCCATTGCATCCACTACAATCAAAAACTACCAATAGTCAAAAACAGAGGAAACAGAGCAATATCCAGAGATACAAAACAGAGCAAAAATGGCAGAATTTGAATATTTACTGAGAAAATCAATGGTAAGTCTCCCATCACAGTATCTTCCAGATGGTTTTTCAAAGTAAGATTGGCCATAAGGAGGATTAACACTTTCAATGCCAGCAGAAATAAGGTTACCGGTATCGGAATTCGAGTCCCCAAAGTTGAAAACAGCAGGGAAATTGAACACTATGGACTGTACTGAAGGAAATAAAACACAAAGAGCTGTGAAAGTAAAGATTTTGATGGAACAATTTGGGGTTTCCATGGGAAGAATTGAGGAAAATTTGATTGAAAATTGAAGATGAAGGAAACGTAGCTTTCGGTTGGATGTTAGTTACCAGCTGCAAGTAGAAAAAGCAACAATGGAGATTTTCATTTGATTGCAATGCAAGTTTTGATTACATTTTTATATTGTGTGAAAAAGGCAACAAGAAACCACATTTTTTGTTGGGAAATGATACAGAAAATAATTTCCTGAAATAGTACCAAACAAGAAGTTGTCACATGAAAAACAATGTTTTACAGCAAATTTCAGATCTTTTTATACATTTTTCGATAAACATTTTGTATGTTTTTGTTTTGTTTTATACTAATATTGTTATTGCAATTACTCTTAATAAACAGTTTTATAGGTTAAATTTAAGATGTTGGATATTGTACTGGCATATGCTAACTATAGTTATGAAGATGTTCTAGTTAGGATATAGTTAGACTAAATTATTTGTTTTTAAATTTTTGAAAATGACAATTTTTTTTGTTTGGGTCAGGTTAAATTTATGTTTATAGCAGTAAAGTTGAGATCTTTTAATACTTTTTTGTCACGATTTTCTCTGTTTTTATATCTATGTAATAATTATAACTAATAATTTTAATACAGACGTTGGCTATGTTCACGTTTTTTTTTTATAAAATTTGAAAAATGGCAATGTTTTATTTGGGTCATATTAAATGTATGCCATGATACATGCGAACAACAAAATTTAAATTATAAATGTAAAAACTAGTAAAAGAAACAAAAGCATTTGTACATTTAGCTATATAGGACCCATAGATCACAGGTTCGAGATGAATTAACCACTAGCATGAACATTGCGGCAACTATCCACATTTCACTTCTCAAACTGTCATCCTTCACTGTATATGGTTGAATACGAAAAATACTTCGCCCACTAAGTTTTTTTTCATTTAAACATAACTAGGATGAATTTAACTGGTCAAGAAGCGAAACCCGTCAAAAGAATAAAGAGAATGGCGTTTTTGTTGGATTCCTGCTTGAAAGAACAGGGGATACTACAGTATATCAGAAGTATACTAGAGTATACTGAAAGTAACTAGAGAGAACAAAATAGGAAATGTAAGAGAAAGTTTGTTTTGATGATTCGATTGAATAATAAAATTCAGATTACATCAGAGCATTAATAAGACAACAAGTGACTCTTGGGAAACAACATAACTCTTGCAACTAAACATGACTCTTCAGAAACTAAATACAGATTCAATGAACGATGTGTAGACTCCAAATTCAATGAATGTCAAACTCAACATTCAACACTCCTCCTTGAGTTTGACATTGAACAACCCAAGCTTAACCCTTAACTCTTCAAACGTTTTTTGAGGCAAAGCGTTGGTCAGAATATCAGCAACTTCGAGATTAGAACTGCAGTGAACTAAATGAACTTCACCATCTTTTCGGCTTCACGAAGAAAGTGATACTTCACCTTGATGTGTTTGGTTCTGCCATGCTGAACTGGATTGTTGGCAATTGCAATGGCAGATTTGTTGTCCACATGAATCACAGCTGGCTCCTCCTGCACCATGCCAAGATCA